>VZRN01001873.1:62104-98433 GCA_013397935.1 Dasyornis broadbenti | reverse complement strand
TTTTTTTTTTTTTTTAACATCCTCTTTATTTTGTGCGGTGTGTTCCACCTTTTCCCAGAGTCTCTGCCACATTGGCTGCAGGGCTCAGCCATGTCCTACTATGGGACAGTTGGAGCAGGCTGTAGCCATTAATTAGACATTAAACGTATATTGTACTAAAAATGTTAATATCTATCATATATATTATTTCACTGATATTCCCACTTTAATTACCTCTTTACCTTTTTTTTTTTTTAAGGTAAGGAACATAAGGTGTGAGGCTTTATTCCCTCCTTCCATGCATCCATGCATACATCTATGTTTTTGCTCTGTTCCAGAAAATGTTGTTGCTAGAAGAATTTGCTCCAGTATGCCTTGTAGTCATAGAAATCTTTCAAATTACAGCATGTTAAAATGATAAAATTTAGATTTTAAACACCCTAGCCCTTTTGAACAAGATTAAATTTGTGCAAATAATTTATTTTGAGAAGTTGACTATAGAGGAAAAAAATCAATCTTGTGACTAAAAACACTTCCTTTTAATTATTTTAATTGAAGGAAAACATTTAATTCAACTAGGAGAATTCTGTTTCTTTAATAAATAAGAATAAAAAAAATAATAATTTAAAAAAGAAATTTAAAAGTTTTAATTTTGATATTTTATCATATTTTTATAAAATAAAGAAAAAGTAAGTTTTATTTATGCTGTAGAATTTTTTTTTTGTGCATTTAAAAGGATTTGTGTCACTTTATTCCAAGATTTAGACATAGCAATCTTTCCTATTTTTCTAAGCCTAGCTATGAAATTTAGGAATTGTTGGTTTAGTAAGTGTCCCCCATATAAAAAGCTTGGAGGCACATGAATCCAGAATAAAATATGAACCTGATCCCAAGAAACGTTTCCTGGAATTCTGTAGTATCACTTAGATACAGGTATCATCCACAACTTCAAGAGCCCAGCATGTGTTCTAACTTGCAGGGCTCTAGCTTATAAAAAGATGCATAGGCAGTTTATTTGCTTATTTGCTACTTGATTTTTTTTTTTTTTTTTTTTTTTCTTTGGTTTTNTTTTTTTTTTTTTTTTGCTTACCCTTTAGTACCAGTTCAGTGTAAACAAGATAATTTTAATTTTTAAAATAATTTATCCTTCCTATAGATTTTAATCTATGCTTAAGTATATGCAGAAATAGTTTGTTCTTCTAAAGACTAGATCATAGCAACTTGCAGTTTCCCAGATGGAAATTCTGAACAGCTGAGTTTCTGCTGTTTGCTTCCTGGTACAAGAAAAGGCATTTGTAGATCAAGCAAGCAGCAGATGGAGAACAATTGGAGTATATAATTATTCAGCCTGCACTCCTTTTAAATGGGAAGGCTGAACTCTATTTATTTGGCTGGGAAGACAGAGGAATACAGTAGCACATGGCAGATAAACCTTCCAAAGATCCTTTAAAATAAATCTAGGCAAATATGTGAAATAACTTCATCAGTTAACAGGGTCTCTTTTTCTGTGAACTCCAAAATCTGGCAAGTCATTGTTGGTTTGCTTTTGAAGGTTGAGATTAATACACAGCCTACCCAAACACTTCTGTATTAATAAACTACATTGATTTCAGTATGTTACCTGAGGACTCCATCTGGTGACTCTCCTTTACTTTGCCAGATTTTGAAAAGCTGCAGCCTTACTGTGATCTAATGCCAAAATATAAAATCCACTGTAGGAAAGTATTAACACATTGTGAGTCTTGCTCCCTGGAAGTGAATAATTGAATTCTGTGACTTTTTGAAACTGCCCTCATAGGAGCATTAAATTTTGTAAGCTGACAGCTAACAATAAGACTACATGCCAAAATCAGTGTCTAGAGAGCTATGATTATTTTCATTAATTATTCAAGATTAAATGGACATATGAAGGAAAATACAGAGGACATCAAAACAGGAGTAATAAAGTATTATGAGAAAAAGAAGCCAATCAGAACAATTAAAATACCAGAAAAATGTGAAATCAGAAACAGAGGACAGTAAAATATGTCAGAAGACAAATGGGAAGCATGATATGTTCTTAAGATACCCAAACTGCCTTCTGAAACCCCATAGTGAAATCAGAAATGACGTATATATTTTCCATGCAATAGTTTTGAAAGTAAAGACTAAGGAAGGAGAAAAACAGAGGAAATCTCTGACTGTATTAACAAAAATGAAGATTAGTATTACAATACACGTAGCAAAACTTATTTTGGTTTAGAAAATCAATGCTGAATTAACAAAATTAATTTAATGACTGAAGAAAATTTTAGGATGACTGAAGTTTTTACTGCTTTAAAATCCAGGAAAAAATCAGACTAAAGCAAGGAAAACTATGAATAAGAAAAGTAGTTAAGCAGGAATAAAACCATAGTAGAAATGTACCTGCTTCTTCCTATTTTTTGGGGTTTGTCTTCCATCTTATTTGAAGTTTCAAAAGTTCAATTCTTTTCTATGGATCTGTGGCAAATAAAAGGCCTTGGATCCACACATAATATGATGAAGACTTCATCTTATATTTTCTTTACATATTCAAGTATTTAAGCCCTTTTTCGTTTGTCACTTTGGAAGGGCTCTAACTGGAAAATAGGATATTTTTGAATATGTATGAGGCTCCCTTACCCAAACTAATTTAAGCTAATTCAGGAAAAGCAGATGGTTTCTTCACCTGTGCATCACAAGCAGTCTGACTGTGTGCTTATTTCTTGCACTGACAACAAGACTGCCACGGTACTCTTGTGGCCTCATTTCTAGATCCAAGTCAGGCAAGACAGCGTCGCATTTAGCTGATCCAAACTGAGATGTGACACCTCAGGGTCTGGATGTGCTGCTGTGTGCCCTGACAACTTTGGAAGTCAAGCAACGAAGTACCTCTGGAATTTAGGCAAAGTACCTGATGGTTGGCAGAGTTTTTTCAATGTCATTTAAAGAGTAGGATGACTCACATTTCTCACATCACATTCACCTAAGTCCACTTTTGGGCACTACAGAATGACCGAGCAAAATTAGATAACCTTCTCTTAAGTTATGAATCAAATATACCCAAAATTTACATTTATTCATTTTAATATGGACTATTTTAACAATATTGTTGGGATCTTGTGAACACCACCATTTTTACAGACAAAAATAGATTTCATAGCCACAGTTTTAAAAAAATCTTTGCTAAAAATTGAACCTTTTTTCTGTGGTTAGTGGTTCAGATACACAAGGAAGCTATAACCATAAACAATTTAACTTTTGCATACTTTTGAACTTTACTATATTTTATAGTTACAATTTTACATATTGAAATACAATTCTTCAATTCAAAGATTAAACAAGAATATATGCGCAAATAGCAAATCTATACCTCACTGAAAAGCAGCAAAATTATGATCTAGATTATTTCATGTTTTCTTTCTTTAAAGAGGAATGGGTAATATTTTGCTTCAGCCAAGCTGACATGGGTGCATATGCACACACCACTGCACAAAGGCGTGTTGGCACAAACACAACTCCACATACAGACAGGGATAGAGGGAAGTGTGGAACAAAAATAACAGATGTTAATGCTTTGTCCTTTCAAGTCAAAATGCTGACAGTTTTTGAAGTAGCCTTAACAAAGTGCTTACATCTGGTATATATTTAATGGTTTTTACTACAATCAGTATGACTAGAATTTGTATCCCTTGTGCATTAATCATAACTATCATGTGCAAGATTTGTTCTACCAGAACTAAAATTCTATTAATTGGATTTTATATATTAAGTACACTGTGGAGTAGGTAGAATGTATAGAGCAGAAATACATATTTTTTAGAATACTTAGTGAGAGATACTCATAAAGAAAAGTTCATCTCAAACAGTTGCCCATCCACATTTTACAACTGAGAGTGAGAATTTTCTCCTGATTATTGAATTGTATCTGACCTAAATTACAGTAAATAAAAGACTCCTATCTTTCATAACCTGAATCTTTCATAATTTACATAAGTGAGATATATACTATGTTAATCTAATGGTGAGAGTATGAAGACATAATCCTTTTAGTCTGCCACAAAGAGTGCACTTTCTTAGTTTTCACTACTACAATGTCATGGCTATTTTAGCAAATAACAATGGCTGCATTATGCCCAACATTGTCTTAACAGCTATTGTCCTGTTTTCATTATTTGTTTTTGTTGGGGTTTTTTTGGAGGGAGGCGGATTTTTATGTATGTTTTTAATTCAGAAAAGTACAATACTCAAATGAAAGAAACACAATAAACAAAAGTTGCCTTAATTGCATTCTGCTAAGGAAAGAGTTTAAATTAGCTCAAAACAGTGGAAGATACAGGATTTAGAGCAGAGCTATTATATAACAGTAAAATATATTAAGAAAATATGGTGATTAATATTTCTTGAATCTGGCTGATGATGAAAATGAAAATAGAGAAGTAACACTGCCGTACTTCTTTTTGTTGCTTTTTTTGCTAGAGGAAGTACCATCTTTATGTCTCTTCACTGTGGAGGTTAACACTAGCAAAAGACAAGCAGAATCACATGATCTGCCACACTAAGTAAAGAGGAACATAGATTTCTGTGTCAGTTGCTGAACTGTCCTTTTTGTTTATACATAATTTTGCAACACGTGATTTTCTCTTGCAAGAGTCTATAAATACTCAGATAATCTAAAATACTCAGATAATCTAAAATCCTCAGGACAAGGAGAAAGTTGTTTTGCTTGAAGATATCTGTAGATGATTTTACAGATGTACTAGCTATGAAAACAAACAAACAAAAAATGAATCACTATAACTAAGGATCATCTTGTTTAATGATAGAACAATCCAGACACAATTTTTCATGCAGCACAGTCCATGTATGGGCTTGCTTTGATTCTTTTTCTGCTTGTATTTTTTTGCCTACTGATATGCTTGCTTTATTTACCATACTTATTTTTTGTTTTCCTTTGCTGTTCTTTTTGCTGCTCTTGTGAGGTCTGCGTCAGTAATCTGAAGATGCCATGCCGGAGCTTCAGCATGAATAGCATGGATACTGAAATAGAGAATATACACATATGATACCAGGCTCAGGAAAGCATGCAAATGTCTTGGAGGACAGCAATAGAATTCAAAATAATCTTGACAGATAAGAAGTAGGTTTGAAATAATATAATGTAATTCAACAGAGACAACTGCAAGAAACTTGGGCAAGAGCAATAATTTGCACATGTACAAATTAGGGGACCACTGTTTAGGTAAAACTCTGCAAGTCTCCAAGGTAAAGAGGATGTTAAGGTCAACTTGAGCCAACAGAAAGGATCGTAAGGATCATGAATCAGCAATATCAAAAGTGGACATTGTGACAAAGCATTTAATGAAGCCTACAAGAGGCACACAGATATCTTTTTAATCAATTCAGCATTCACGCATACAATTACATACGCTGTGAAATTTTCTTTCATGGGGCTTTATAACGAGTAGACACAATTGGTGAGAGAGCCAACTGAACAAAAATACTGATTGAAGGTCTTGGTTTTACAATCTTCAAGGAAAGAAAGAATAAAGACAAGATTTAGGACAGATGTGTTAATAGATTTCAAGAAAATAAAATACTATTCAAAGAAACAGTATATATGTATTCTCTCTCTATGAGAAAAAGATGTAATGGATTTAAATTGCGAGAAAAAAAGACTCACTGTCTACTGTAAAACATATTAGAAAACACTTTTGGAAGGAAAAGGGAGTGAAGAACTAGAAAGTTTTCCAAAGAAACCTGTCAACCTTCTGTCACTGAAGGTACTTTTAAGCAGATTAGATAAATGTCTGTCAAGGATGGATTAGTTTTCCAAACTCTTTTTCATACTTAACATAGTATGAAGATTTTGAATTGACTCTAAATGAAAACCACTTTATTCTTCATTCTGTTCCCTACATGTTTTCCTCTTTCCAGTCTTTGATATTTCTAAGATGCTTCTTATCAGTTTTTATGAAGATCTGGAATAACTAAGGACAAGGGTGAGAACACATAAGGCTGCTTATATGCTTGTTCTCCCCGTGTTGTATTTTATATTTTTATTTCTCTTATTTTTTTGTATTTTTTTTTCTTCTTTCCAGAACACCGTCTGGTTTCCTACATAGGTGAAACGGTATTGCATATTGTATATACCCACTGTCATACCAGCACTGATTCTGAAGCTGTTCAATACTAAATTTCTGTGAACTTTCCTTACTTCTCACCTCAATATCCTGCTATCTTCATCCTTCCCCATGTTTCTCTATAGTGCTTTATAGAAAAGAGAACTAATGTCTATCACGTAGATCAAAACTCATCACGGATAGCCTATAGCTAATATTCACACTCACATTCCTCATATATTCTCTTACTCACCTTCCTAGGTGAGTATATATTCCTAACTCACCTTTTATATTCCTATATATTCCATATATATACCTAAATATACCACATATGCATATATATTCCTATCTATACCATATATTCCTAACTCACCTTTTATATCAACTCCTTTTGGTGTAATCACTGCACATACTGAGATATTTATGAACTGACATACGCAATAAAATTTTTCTGTGAATTCACGAAGTGCTGGAGCAAATTTGTGTTTACTAGCATTGCGTAGAACTGACAAAAAAAAAAAAAACAGGAATACAAATAAAACATGTAAATTATCATCAGCTTTGTTGCAAAAAAAGATTTGTAAATGATCCAGAACTTTTAAACTCTGGTCCTCTTCCTTTGTTTTGTTTCTTTTCTCAAGAAAACTGAGATTGACCAATTTGCCTGTTCCCCCAGTATAAATATAAAGCACATTCTTATAAACAAAGGTTTGTAACAGTCAGCAAAACAATTTTTGCATTTGAACAGAGGCTATAAATGCAAGTTTATAAAAATGCACTCTCCACTCAATGTCTTACATGCTGAACTTGGTGTTAAAGTTGGATTTGTAAATCAACAGAAGGAGAAAGGAAAACATCTGTTATTTATTGATCACTTATGCATTCTGTAAAACACATCAGTCTGATATGTTTGGGGAAGGCTGAAGGTGCGAAGTCTGGATATATGCTCTGTATATTGTGTTACCAGCTGATACATTAATTTTTATAATTTAAGTAGATTGTTGGGTAATATTTGTGGTAGCAATTTTAATGGCTTGTCATCGAGAAAAGATCTGCTGAAAAAATAGAAATCTATCTGTAATAAAACATAAAACCTTTATATTAACATTTGTGCTCTTATGAAGTTTCCAAAAAATTATAAATTATACTGCTAAAGGACAATATTACAGTAGACTGTTAGCTGCATATCTGCAGGGAAGTGTATATGTTCATGCATGTGTGTAGTCATCTTAATGGAAGTGAAGCAAAAATAATCAGGTAAACAGGTTATGGTTCATTAATAATTGTCAAGTAAAGTAGAAAAAAAAGGAAAAATAAGAATTCAGACACTTCCATGACTGAATTCAGCCTGGTCTCTAAAATGAAACTGTTCACTAAATTAGAGTGACAGAGGTTTGAAGAATTCTCTGGAGGTGGCTCTTTGCTCAAACAAAGCCACAGAGATGGTTGTCCAGGACAACATCTTAAAACCATCAGGGAAGGTGACTCCACAACCTCCCAAGGTAAATTGTGCCAGTGCTTGGTCACTTATCTCCATGAAAAAAATTTCTGTCTGTTCAGCATGAACCTCCTGTGTTTTGGTTTGTGCTCAGGTCCTGTCATTTCAAAAGATGCCTCTTTCAAGAATCTGTCTCTGCGTTCTTTAGAGATTCACTTCAGGTATTCATACATGTTGATGAGATCTGCCCTGAACCTTCTCTTCTCCAGTCTAAAAAGTCCCAGCTCTCTCAGCCTTTCCTCCTACAGGAGAAGATCCAGGTCCTTCATCACCTGTGTGGTTCTTTACAAGTAGAAATAGAAATGAAAGTCCAGCAGTTTTGTAGCCCAGAACTGAACACAGCACTCCAGTGGTGGCCTTAGCATTGTTGAGAAGGGAAGGATCATCTCCTTTGACCTGCACTCAGGACTCCTCCTTATGCAGTCCAGAACACTGGCAGCTTTCTCTGCCATAAGGGCACAGTGCTGGCACAAGTCCAACCTACCGTCTGTTGTTTGCTCCCACCAAGTCCATTTTGCAAATCTGCTTCCAGCATGTCCTGATGCATTGAGTTATTCCTCCTCTGGTGAAGGACTTTGCACTTTCCTTTGCTGAACTGTCTGCTATTCAATTCTTTTCAGAACAGAGCTATGTTGCCCACAGAAATATTCTGTAAGGGCCTTGCAGGCTGAAGGGGGTCAGCGGCTCTGTTGCTGGAGAAGTCATTGCAGGATGAAGGGCAAGAGCGTTTAAGGGTACTCAAACATTTCTGAAGGATATTTTTCAGGGTTTTGTGCAAATATGTGAGACATATTTGTCTCACATCCTAGGATGCTGGTGGCAAGACGCAATGATAGGAGAATGAGTGGGTCTGTCTGGATGGGGGAGGAAGCAGTGTGGAAAGAGAAAAAGAAAATCACGAACTCATGGGAAAATTCAGTTTAAAGAGGAATGCCAGGAGGTCACTAGTGAAGTCGCCTGCTAAAAGCAACATCAGAAAGTGTGACAATGTGGTTCAGGGGTCTCTTGTCCTTGTCTGGAGAAGCCCAAGGGATGCAGACAAACACAGTGTCTCTGGGCACTTTGCTCCTCTCTAGACTGCTCCCACAGGGAAAATGGTTTTCCTTTCTCTCCAGTGTAAACTTGTTTTGTTTCAGGTGAGGTCCACTGCTTCTCATTCTACCATCATGCACTGCTGTGGAGAACCTGGCTCCATCAACATGCAAGTTGTAGGCCTGCTGCAAAGGTCTGCTCTGGGCCCTCACCTGGGCAGCTTTCCACTGAAAAGCCACCTCCATACTGTTGAGATTCATTGTATGCCTGCACCATATGCAGGACATGGTCCTTTGCTGCTTGTCTTGCCCCAGGGCCTCCTTCTCATGGCTGCTTTGGTACATCTGACTGAGAATGAAGGAGTTGGGCTATTTCTGGATCAGATAAAATAGCAGGGATGGCTCATTCCAGACTTGGTCACTAGAGGTGCCGAGCAACTGTTCATATCTTGGGAAGCCTTGGAGGAACAAACCAAAGAGAACTGTGTCTTGTGTCTAATTGTTATTTAGTTTATCATGTGTCACACCCTCCTTGCACCCACAGCCCATGGGACAGCCCCTCTGTGGGACCCTAAACTACTCACATCTGGGCAGACAGGAGAAACTTTGGAAGAGGATGCCTTCTGAGGCCTTCTGTCTCTGTGCCTTTAGATATTTTCCACCAAGCCAAAATCAAGGATCAAGACCACAATCCTGCTGGAGCCTGCATACCTTGCATGCATGCCCACAGAAGTCCTGGACAAAATGCAAGGGGACAGAGCCTGCGGCTGCTGGAGAGCAACAAGGTCGGGGAGGATCTCAGTCACTCTCTGACATAAAACAGTTCTCAGGAACCGCCCACCATTGTTTGCCCAGCCAGGAAGACAGGTGTCCCAAAGGGAGAAAGCCTGTTTTGCAAGACATTTGATATCTTATTCTGGCCTTGCAGGGAAGTTTCAATCTCAAGTTATGTTCCCTGTGCACAAGAACCTGGTAATGGGCAGCCCAGCAGTGCAGGTGGAGGAGCCCTGGTGACCTCCTCAGTGCCAGCAGAATGTCATCCCTTGGCTCCTCTGAGGGCTGTCAAGGGAGAAGGAAATATGCCTAGTCTCCAGAGGGAAAGTCCTAGAGATGACAGTGGTTGAGGTTGGAAGAGACATCTGGGTGTCACCATGTTCAGGCAGAATCACCTAGAGAACACTGCCCAGGACAGCACGTGTAGAGCTTAGCTCTGTGTATAAAACCAACAACATTTGGAAATAATACTGAAATTAATTTTTCTGCTATTTAAGCTTTAAAATGAAAGTTTACAATGATAAAGAACGTTCAATATTCTTGTTAAAGTCCAAAAACTTACCAATGAGATGGTGAGGTGTTCTGGGTGCTGAGAAAACAATCCTCATTAAAATTGTGAGTGATCTGGTTTTGATGGAATTAGGGTAAGATTTCTTTCTCAAGTTTCTTTACTGAAAGCTTCATGTCAACTCGTGTATGTGTGTAGGCTGAGAAGGCATATAGGACCATCTCAACTGAAGGCCGGATAATTTCTTTGGACTACAAAACGTACCAACAAAACACTGAGGTTCTGTATCCTTACAGAAACAAAAAGGAAACACGACAGCTTTTACCTGTTTCAGGTTTGATTTAAATCTTTCTACAAACCTGGCTGTGAATGTAATGTTCTTGCTTATATTTTATCTTCCATATTGTCTCTTTTGTCTCTTAGCTTAATCCTATTTTTTTTTTAATTACTTTTCTCTTGGTTGTTTTTTTGTTTTGTTTTGTTTTGTTTTATTTTGTTTTGTTTTATTTTATTTTGTTTTGTTTTGTTTTGTTTTGTTGTTGTTTGGTTTGGTTTCTTTTGTTTTTGTTTTTTTTTTTTGTTTTTTGGCAGAAGTGGAGCAATGAAAAGGTAAAGGCAAGTTTAAATGTAGAAGAAAAGGTCATTAGATAGCATTTTAGCCACCTAGCTTCAAAACTCAGTTGTCATTTAAATTTATAATATTTTCCCTCTGATTCTAAATTATTCCCAGCTAAAATTTTGTATCAGTGAGGCTTCATAGATGTTTTTCCATCTGCTGATGAGTATGGTTATAGCAGCTTATCGCCATCTTCACATTTTTTCCTAGCCAGTAGGCGTGCTTGAAAATTGTTTGAGATGCTATCCCTTCTCTCTTCCCCTATGTAAGGCAAAACTAGTTGGACAAGGACTTTTTTGTTCTGCTGGTACTACCTGCTGTTATTTCACAGATGACTAGCTATAACACACATAATATGATGAAGACTTCATCTTATATTTTCTTTACATATTCAAGTATTTAAGCCCTTTTTCATGTCACTTTAGGAGGGCTCTAACTGGAAAATAGGATATTTTTGAATATGTATGAGGCTCCCTTACCCAAACTAATTTAAGCTAATTCAGGAAAAGCAGATGGTTTCTTCACCTGTGCATCACAAGCAGTCTGACTGTGTGCTTATTTCTTGCACTGACAACAAGACTGCCACAGTACTCTTGTGGCCTCATTTCTAGATCCAAGTCAGGCAAGACAGCGTCGCATTTAGCTGATCCAAACTGAGATGTGACACCTCAGGGTCTGGATGTGCTGCTGTGTGCCCTGACAACTTTGGAAGTCAAGCAACGAAGTACCTCTGGAATTTAGGCAAAGTACCTGATGGTTGGCAGAGTTTTTTCAATGTCATTTAAAGAGTAGGATGACTCACATTTCTCACCTTACATCGCATTCAACTAAGTCCAGATTTGGGCTTTCTTTGGTCTAGCCTAGATGCCAAACTCCATGTTAGGAATCCTATACAAGAATGGCTTCATAAACTGTGATGAAGAAAGTCATATATGACTGCCTTGCCCCTAGTAGTAATAACAGAAGGTGATCATATGGGCTTTTGTAGATCACATTCTTAGCAATCTATTCCTTCACAGATATTGTAAATTCAGTCAAGCATCAGTCATCCTATTAGTTAGTTCATACAAGGTGTAGCATAAAACCAACCTTTGAGTTTAATCCCCAGTCTGAAGCCCAGGCTTCACACAGGTAGCTATACGGAAACCAATTTCTCTGGCACCCAGAGAATGCCTTAAGTATTTATCCTGATTAGCATGTTTGTTAATTCTTTAATGCTCTATGATCATAATTTTTATGGCCTTGTAAATTTTAATTTTGACCCCTCCAATAATGTAAATAAAAAGTGGATATGGTATTTCAGCAGTGTAAATTAATAAACAAAGTTTGTTAAATGTTTTCAAGAGGATCATGTTCAAAGTCTCCTTGCAAAGTGCTAAACTTATTCCAATTCTATTTGTGTGAGTAATGGGAGTAAGGATATTGTGCACAAGTCCTAATTAATTTGCCCTTCAACTTTTATAAATCAATCAAAAGTCAGAAGTAATCAATGATAGTGTAACCAAAAAGTAGTTCTGAAGCTAAGTAACTGTTTAAATTTCCAGGTAAAACAACTACAATTTCTTTTCTCTGACTTACTATCTATTTACAGTGCTTTTCTACTCAGTCATGCCAATGTACACAGGTACTTATACATAAGATAACATGTTCTACCTTTGTTAATATAAATAGAACTTACTAGTTCATCGTAAATTTAACAAATTCATTAACATAAGCTGTCATGTCAGCAAAATATATTGGATTGCATATTCATTTTGTAAAGGCAGCTATGCATTTGTAAATATTTAAATTATTTACTATGACTACAAAAGTAATATTAGAATCCTTGCAGACACCACTTTTATCATTAAGTCTTTTCAGCATGGGGATGGACCAGATTAAAATTCATACACTTTTTTAATAGAAGACAGGTAGATTTTTATTTTGATGCACATTTTTAGAATATTAGTTATTGGTATTGTGGACCAAAGAGCTGCCCCAATTTCTGACTATTCATATGCTGCTTTCAGTGCCTGCAATGGTTGGCAGAAGCCAATGACTTTCTGCACACTGTTTAGTAAATAAATAAATACCACAGAACAGATTTTAATTTTTTTCCATATTATGCATTTTACTTCTTTGTATTTCTTAAGCAATGTTGTCACATTTTCAATAAGCTGCACAGAACAGGCATTTAGCGTGACTGAACATACAAAATGACTAGATTCTGAGTGTTTTTCACAACGCAAGAAACAGCTCAGTTTTACTTGAATGAGTTTCTGCACTACAGTTTTTGTCTTCCTGTACTACCAACTCCTGCAGGTTAAATCCATTTAGAAGAAATCCACAGAGACTGCAAAAGGTACATCTGTGCTGGGGTCCTTGTAGAGAGGAGAAAACACAAAGCTGTATGTATCTCTTTCTCGTATCTGTGATCCATCTGACTATGGCAAGGGAAGTTTGAACACTTGCTGAATTAAGAACTGCCACACCCTGCTGTCCTCATGGAAGAGGTGTCGCTTCTAAGAGTCATACAAAACTAAAACCCTGCTTGAGAATTGCTGGTCACTGAAAGTCTCTAATTCAAATTACGGAATCGTAGAACCATCGAGGTTGGAAAAGACCTTTAAGTAAAATACATTGGAGTGCACCTTATATTTTATCACAGCCCACCTAGTTCCACTAGTCCAACTAGTCCACCAAGTCCAACAGTCAACCTAACACTACCACCACGTTCACCATTAAATGTTAAAAGTGAAGTACATCCAGGGTGGAGATAAAATCTGTGACCTGTTTTCACAGAATGAAAATAAAATAAAATAATAAAATAAAAAATATATTAAGAGATTTACAAAAATCAATAAAAATAAAAAAGAGGATCTGGTCTGTGCTTTCATTAATTAAAATCTCATGGCATATCAAAAGTGTGCAGAAATCAGAGCAAATCAGCGCAGTCCATTTGTATCAACAAAACTATCTGATTCATGCTGTGTGAGAAACATTTTGGATTAATTCATTTAGTTTTGAAAGATCTATTTAAAAATCAATTAACAGTCAGTGGAAAAATGACTTGAAACTCTTGCTCTTCTAAATGTCTCCATATATTGATGTCTAGTTAGGCTTTGCATTTTTGCATAAATATCCCCTCACACAGTGCTAGAAGGCCTGATGATTAGATCACCCATTGGAGATAAAGACACAATTCTCGTAGGAGAATCAACCTGAGTTTTACATATGTTAAAAACTGGTGTAAAACTACACTGTTTGCAGTGAAAGTGGAGTTGTCTTCCTCCATAGCCTTACACTTCTGAAGTCCCTTGGGCATAGGTATCACTAAGCATGCTCAAGATAACAATGTTTAGCTCAAGAAAATAATGGAATAATATCTTTATACTCTCCAGTAAATATTGAGCTCAGTCTACTTTATATATTACTTATAGCCCAACATATCTTTGTTAGAGGTCCCAAAAGGGGAGATGCACAAACATCTAATTTGTGAATCATGATAAAATTGGAAAGTCAAGCTATTTGGTATTTTAAAAACATTTCAGGCATGCTCACATGCCATTCTTTACAAATACTTGCATATCTAGGTGTCAATATCATGAAGTTTTTAGGATTTCAGCTTGTGGTTTTTGTATTTGTAGTGTGTCATTTAGACAACTAAACCTCAGCTAAATTATTTCTGTTGACTTGGTTGTTGCAACTTACCTAAAAAGAAAACAAAAATTATTATTATTATTAGCAGTTGCAAGTGAAGAAAGACAGAGACTACTTTTTGTGGACATAAACCATAAATGCATGTCAACTGTTACTCTGTGAATAATATGTTTCTCTTCAAGCTAATTATTAAATGAACATTTAAAAATTATATTATCTCCATCTTTATGACTAATGTATTAGAGCATTTATAGTCCTTTTGTGCTGCATTTCTGACCATTTCAGTTTTACAAGCAACTGATGAGATGTCAGTCTTTGTCAACCCAGAAATAAGATGGTTGTTGACACTGGGGTTTTCTCATTGATTAAATTGTCATGGTGTATTCACAGCCTAAATGCTGCCTTCTGGTCACTGTCCTTTTCTTGTGTGGAAAATGACCTTTGTGAATAATTGCATGCCCCAGATGTGTCAAAATTAGGAGGATGCAGCAATCCAAAGTGGTAACACCATAGAAAGTATTTGTCCACTGATTATCCTGTAAATAGGGGGGAGGAGCAAAAAAGAACCAGAAATAGTTTTTTCCCACTTTATAATTGAAAGGTAACATAAGATCCATTTAAGAAATTTTATTTGGACTTTGTATTTTGCTTTAGAATATTTTAATGATTGCCTTGTATTGCTTGTAAGGATAAGTCTAAGTAATTTTTTCAGACACAGGTCCAGTCACTGCAACAGTAAGTCTGTTTTTAAACTACTTATATGCATCTATTTGTGAGGCTATCGAAGAGTTATAGGAAATTTATAATTTTTGGACTCTACATTTTATGCCAATATGGAAACATCCCTAAGAGGCATTATTTTGTGTGGGAATTTCTGGAATGTAGTGTATTCTGGCTGCACTCCAGCATCCTTCAATTTATCATCTGTCCTGTAGGACTTAAATGGGATGCCAGTGAAATGATATAACATATCATATCATCATATATTTCTTCTTTTACTTTGCTGAACTACCCACACTCGGAACTGAGCAAAACTTTGCAACTAATAATTCTTCTCTGAAAATAATTTACCTGATGCAACTAAAGACTTTTCTTGCAACTTTGTCGACTGAACAGAAACTTCACAAAAACAAAGCAGATGGGTAGGTTGGAAGGCTTGCATGAGTGTTTGTTTTTCTGCCTACTCACATACTAGTCCAAGGACTGACACGTGGTTTCCCTGGCTCCCTGATATCCCACCTGTCTGGATGTAGGCTGCCCAAGTGCCTGGGAGCTCTGGCTAACTTATAGTACAACTGCTAGTATACAGGAATGCCACGGCTCCATGGACAACCTAGGCTACATGGTTTCCTGGGCAGGCCGTTTCTTGGCTGACTGTGTGTTTTCCTGGATCTCTCCTCTGAAAATAGGCATGGTCCCTGTTCCCCAAGCTAGTTGGGCAGATCAAGAGTGCTGGCCTGCAAATGACAGAAAAAATGGATTCTGCCTTCTCTGAAACAAGTTTTTCTCAAAATATTATTTTTGTTGAAAATTCATCTTTTTCATTGTTCGTTCTGATTCAAAATGAAAAAATGTGTCAAATTTTAAAATTTCTACAGGCTGAAAACTCAAATTCTGGAATCAAATGACATTTCAATGAATAAAGGAATTGATTACAATAGGCAAAAGCTAGAATCAAACACATAATCAAATCAGGTGAAAATTAAAGGCATTCTTATTTAGGAAAGGAAGTCACAACTACTCCTATAAATATGGAAGAAAATTCAGAGTTGTAACCTAACTATAACTGCAGAGTCACATGGTAACCATGTACTGACAGTTCACAAATCTTCCATGTCGTGACTTCTCCAGAAGATGATAAATTCATTCCTCTCAAACATACCAAAACAGTTTTTTATGCAGCAGTGAAGTAAAAAAAAGCTAAGAACAATTTCTTTATATGCACACAGTTCCTCCGCTTCTACATACCACAGATGCACATACACATGTCACTGTCACAAGAATCAAACACTGGTAATTTTTTCTGTGTTTTCATATATCCTAGGCCAGGATCAATATTTATTTCTGAGAGGACAATCATCTCAAGATGTTCTGTAAGTCACAGAACATCTTGAAAATTACTTCATTCAGAATACAAGACAGAAAGCAGCTGTCCATCTTATTTTGTAGTATCATCTGCTTGGAAGCTACACAGCAAAACTAATAATATGCAAAACAAACTCCTGAATTCTATTATTTATTTGTATAATTTAATAGAAAGAAAGGAATACTCCATAAAGCAACTGAATGACAAAAAGTATGAAGAATGTTTTTATTTTGTTGATCTGATTGCTGGCTATATTTGAGGTTAAAACACCAAAATAATTAAAAGTTGAGATATTGCCTCATTGATTTTTTTAGTTCATGGTCCACTGAGTGAGGAAATGCATTTGGTCAATCAAGGAGAAATGATAAGGCCATATATATGCTATCCCGTTAGATTTTGCTAGGATTACTGCTTTTCTGTTTAGTCTTAGGGGCATATAGAAGAAATCATGCAGTCTTTATCTCTGTGAAAAAGAAGAGTTGCACTGATGACAAAACTTTAACACATTCTAGTGGATAGGGCCGCTTAGGCCTCTTCACCTGCAGAGCATTTTCTCATCCAGACCTGGCTCCCAGGGATGACAACACAACGTACATTGTTCCCAGACTCGACTTGCTGCTGCTAAACTTGCCCTTACAACCTTAACAAATACTTTGTGGGGGAATGTGGGGGCAGAGGGTATGGTGGAGAAGGGAGTGGGATTCAGCACTACCTGTATCAAGGCTGACATGAGCTTAAGGCTTCAAACTGCTGCGAAGACAGCAGTCATGACCTTGATCTCTCTGTGAAAAGTAGCACTAATATCGCAGTAGCTCTGTGCTCCTGACATGATCTGACATGCGATTCAGTCACCTATCATCATAAATGGGAACTGCAGCAGAGCACCAAGTCGAGGGTACCAGAATCAGTAACTCCACAGTGTCTTGACAAAATTGGCCACCTAAGCAACATCATAACAAATCAGGGATGCACCTAAGGAACAGAACATATACAGAGTAGACATTCACAGGTATATTTGGACTTGATTGCTATTCAGTAGGAAGGTTTTAAGGGCATAAATTCCCCTGCCTTAAGTCAGGTATGCTTAGATCTGACTCAGTCATCTGTTTACTCAAATTAAATGACAGGACTCAGATACAAATAATCCAGAAGAAAACTGTGAAACCTTGTCAGAAACAAGAAGAAAAAAAAACAAGCCAAAAAACAAAACAACAACAACAACAAAAAAAAAAAAACCCAAAACCCCAAAACCAAAAAAACCCAAACAAACAAACAAAACAGAAACCCCACCACCACCACCACCACCAAAAAACAAAACAAAAAAATAAACAAACAAAACCTCCCAAACAGACAAATTGAAAAACCCAAAAGACCAACAAAACCCCCAAAAGCCTGAGGAAAAAGGATGAATTTATACATAGTGATGTAATTGGTGGGAGGAGGGGGAAAGCACAGTTTATTTTTAAACAATAATCAACTGAGTTAAATATTGTGAAGAAAAAAAATATATATATTGGGGTGTTTAGTGGTTATATGTAAAGATCAAATTACCTCTACCCTTGTGAAGATGTCTGTAATCACTTCTGTAGCAGATATGGTATTTGTCCATCTTTTGGGGGCAGATTGCATTCATTCTTAAAGCACAATTAAATGGGATGGTACTTTGACAAACACATAGAAAATATCTGTGAATATTATTTTCTGGAAGTTGTATGGAATACAGATATAACACATGCTAGTCTTGTTTTCTTTTGAACATTAAAATACTGAAGTCATCTAACATTTTCTTGGTAGCAAATGATATTGTATTACTCAAATTTTACTTTAGCTCTGCACTTATAATGTTTCTAATGCACTTATAATAATTTCATGAGAAATGGAAAATTACTAAATCCTGTAGTCCAACTGTCAGAAAATTGAATGGAACTTTCATACCAGTTGTTTGGTTTCAGAAGTCATTTATGGGAGTCTTAAAAGGCTAAAAGATTTTCTTGCTGATTATGTCCATATTCTGCATATAGATAATTTACATGTGAAATGCTGCCTCAAATACACTTAATTGTATTCTTTCAGAAAAATGTGTATTGGACTTCTGTGACTGAGGAAGACTTAAAAATATTTGTGTTCTCATTTGCACTGCTGCAATTTGTAGCCGCTGCTTTAGCAGTAATGCTTTAAAATTTATAGGGAAGCAATTCATTGTTTCCTCTTCCTGTGCATTTTAAAACAGTCTAAAGGTTTAATTCACGTTTCTCCTATGAATATTTCACTAAATTTCACTAAATGTAAACACTGCATTAGCAACAATGTGCTTTTAATGCATCTCTACTTCAAGCATAGAAGAGCTAGACTCTTTGGGTGACATCCAGGTACAACACTCTACAGATTCAATAAGTTTCTGTATTTCATAGAGGTTAAGAATAATGCTTCTTGTTTTCAAAGGAGATTGTTTTTCAGTCTTCCGTTAGTATCCCTACTGATATCTATTTTATTATTGCATCATTCCTTAAATGCTGCTGATTTTGTCCATCACTTCTTTTATCCCTGAATCCTATAATAAATGAAACAAGACGTTCTTTAGAAGTAATCTTTCTGGGAATAAGCTCTGGTTCTAAAATATTTCAGAAAAATGTTCAGAACCAACTATAATCTCATCTATATCACAATTCAAAAAAGTATTGGTGATAATATTTTGCTTAAGAATGAATTTGTTTTCCATTTCAGAATTGTATAAATCAGCTAGGGGTAAGAAAATCATATGTAATGGCTAATTCCTAGAGGCATATTGAACTGATTGCAATATCTCTTGTCATACCACCATAAGAAAGAAAGCGGAAAAGGAATAAGTGGTTTCCTAATGGAGAAAGGAGTAAGATAGAATACATAGATGAGAAAATGTTCTTTATTCTGAGGGTCAGATTTTAATTCTGAACACATTTATTGGTCTACATTAAAACTAAATGCCCCTTAAAAAACCCAAAGTGAAAGAACAGCAATAACAGCAAATATAATAATAAAGTAATCCAAAATCATAAAGATGTGAGTTTAGCACTTGAGATGCTAATATGACTGAGTAAAATTTTAGGCTGAATTTAGCTTCTAGAATACAGGTTTCCCAGTCCTATCTACTGCCAAGTAAATGAATAGATTTCTTCATGTGGAAGTCTCTTGTGTAGTGTAGGTTTTCTGCATTTTGGTGACTATTGTTCCTGAAGGGTGACTATTGTTCTTGACTATTGTCTAACCTAGGGTCCTGTGAATCATATTTTTTTTTCCCCTATAGAAGACAGTGGTCCATTTGAGAAACAAAAATCTTTCAAATCCCCCTCATAATGGGAAAACTTTGAGAGTTAGAGGGATTGCAATTTGATGGTACAGCAAACTTTAGATGACAAGCTTAGTCAGAACAAATGGCATAAATCCCTTCTTTTCATTACCTTTGAGTTTTCTTGCTCATGGGCCTATGCCATTTGACTATTCTCACCACAACTTTGTGACATGTGTTCCCTGCTCCTATTACCATGCTGACAGTTATCTTTGCTAAAAGTCATGTAGGGCAGTATCTGTGAATAAGAAATTAGGTGATAATATGGTAAGCAAAGAAAAAGAACCGTTCTCTCACTGCACAGGAAAAGCAGAAGCATTTAGCTGAATTGACAGCTACAGTCTACATCCAACTTTTAGAACTTTAAGGGACTCAATAAAGTGCTAAACTGTTGTACAACATAATTTTGGATATCTATGAGAAACATCTCTCCTTTTTCAATCGTGTTTTTAATAAAGTACATCAACAAACTCAGGAAAATATTAAAAACCATATGGGTAGAGAAAACAACTGTTCACAAATGAGCAGAATGAATGCTTTCTACAAATAAGAAAAAATAGCACTATCTGAGATACAAAATGGGAATGCCATGCTATATGAACAGTTTCAAAAAGAGAGAGGAAATCTGTGGTGACTTAACAGTGAGCCCTGTGGCTTCTAATAGAGTCAGTTAAAACAAAAGAGGCAAACATTATTTTATCACCACCAGGCATTGGAACAAAAAGTAAATTGGGCTGATTTAAGCTTCTGCTGGATATTCAACACTGCACGTTATGACTGTAAGTATGTATAATGTCCTAGAGACAAGATCTTCAGAACAATTTAGTGCAACTCATAAAACAAGCAAATGGCATATCTGGAAGGTATCCTCCTGTAAAATGCAGGTCAGGATGATATTTATTGATCCCTAATTTGGTTTAGTTGCCATAATTGCTTCAGTGTTGTATTACACTATTTCATCGTTGAAGAATGTGCCACAGCCTCACTCCTGTTTTCACTAAGGTACCTTTAATCTACTGTGTCCATAAAAATGGACACATAGGGCAGTAGTGGTATAATTTTTTTTTTTTTTCCTAGGAGAAACATTAAGAGATATAGGAGAACAGATTGAATTTGTCTGCTCCTTACCACAGAAATCATACCGAAATGGGCTATTTTCACTCACAGTTGAAAAATAATCTAGAGTCACAATATCAGATTGTTGAACAAGCGCAACTGATCTTAAGCTTCTTCTGTTTCTCATCATTTATCATTTGCTTAATTCATGAAATTTTTTAAACCTTCTGAACTTAAAAGATTATGTAAATGCAGGCTGATATTCAGGATATCTACTGTAATGTAGTAAAATATCAGTAAAAATGTAAATAGCTCTTTTCCGTCTGTTGTGACACACATCAAAATCATGTAGTTAATGCTGTCATAAAATGTTTGATAGAATCACTGTGATTAAAAGTTAATTCATAAGAATAGAAGACCTATTAATCTTTCATTCTAACTCATGAAGAATTAGATTAAACAATAAGACAACAATTCTAAAGCATAAAAATGAAATTTACCAGTAAAACCATTTTTTTCCCTGTAGTACTGTTAACATTAATTTTAAAATCAGTCAAAATCTTTCTTTTCTGACACTGTCTTAAAATTATATCTCTGTATTTTGAAAGTAAAGAGAAAATATACTCTTATAAATATTGTTGGTAATTTAATATCAAACGTTGTTCAATTCATCTCTCTTTCTGTTTTTCTCTAGTTTTCTGATGCTATATGAGAATTTGGAAGGTATCATTTGGAAACTTTGGGAACTGCAATTCAACACTGCACTGGAGTATAATCTCAGAAAGCTTTAAAAAGTTGTGTATACAAAAGTGTGTATTTTTAAACAAGACTTGAGATTTTCTTTTTATATCCTTACAGATTAATTCTTACAAGATGCATGAAATAAATATTTCTTGATTATGTCAAGTTGGACTAATATTACAAGCACTTTGCAGTCCTTTGAGAGCCTGTGGGTATCCAAAACTAAAGCAGGACCTTTAGATAATTGATGAAGCATCAAAATACTGAAAATCCAGTGCTCTAACTTAGTGGTAAATAGTGGATGGAAAGGTCACTGCTTTGAAGATAAAATAGATTGAAATTAATAGAAATTACCTTTATGATGCTGAAAAGCTTGATTACTGAGATTGTGAGACACAATTCTGTCCAGAAGCTATGCAATGAAGATTAATAAAAGTGGCAGGCCCAAGTCCTGGTTTTTGAAGTTTGAAATACAAGGCGACATTTGACAGCTGAATAATAATAATAAAAATATAATTTGAAAAAGGAAGAAATGTATTTAAATCTTCTGTTTCCTACTCAAAATCTCAAGATGTAATATAAAAATTGCCTATTATTAAAGAATTGGTTTATGTCTTTTTATTTTTACACTGATGGGTATTTTTTAAAAGGCTCACAAGTATGAGAAAGAAAATTAAGTGTAGCTGTCCCCTTAAAAAATTCTTTTTGTTTCTGGGATGATTTTTACTAACAGAGATCTGCAGGAAAGCTGTTATTGTTTTGCAAGTGACTAGAGCTCTTTTTCCTTTCTGTTAACTCTGGTTTAGATTGGATGCTCAAGTATCTGTTTTACTTGGATTATGCAAGGAAGAACATTAAAGGAGGCTTGGGCAAATTAAATAACCTATGCACGTAAAGCCAAAGGCCTCTGATGATCCTTGTTTCTTGAGTGACTGGATATGTTCTGATAATTTGATTGGAGGATTTGTTGTCAGTGGGAATGTTTGTAGTTGCCTCCAGATAAGTTTAAAATGTATGCTCTTGTTAGTAAATAGGAAGAGCTAGTTTCAAACGACCAGATTTTGGCAGGCTGGCAGGAAAGAAAACTTTATATTGCGGTGTCTTTAAAATAGCTAGAGGGCAAGACAGAAACTATTCCAACTCACATTGATAGAAACTCAGGAGAATGAATTAGGGCAATTTCTGCTCTCCTTTACACCAACATAAATCTGGAGTGACTCCACTGAAATAGATAGCTAATCCCAGCATAATCAAATATAATTTCTTCCTTTTTATTATTATAGTTAGGAAATAAGTAATAATAACTGCTGTAAGTTATAATTTTGTGACGTAATGAATTTGCTCAGGGCTTCCTTTTAGAGTAGAATTTATTGATAATGTACATTTAGCTATTATAATAGATTATCTGCACTTTTAAACTCCTTTCTTTCATCAGTCCACTTTTCATTCAACCCTACAGCTAATTCTTTTGTTATCTCAAGCAGGGTTTCATTGTTGTAGGGCAACACTGAGGAACCAGCTGACATATCCCTTTCTCCAAGACTGGGCTACAAGACAGTCTCTGTGAAGAAGGCTGTCTGTGCATATGACTTTAGGGTATGATCCAGCCCCATGTTGTTGTTGTTTAGGTTATACGATGTTCACTATCCAGTTTTCACAGCACATAAGAGACGTGACACCTGCCCCGAGCAGTTTGCAATCTAAAATTAGATATGCTACAGTGAGTAACAAGTGATGATTTTTGTTGTGGTATAAAAACTGGTGGTCTTGTGGGGAAAAAAAAAAAAAAAAAGGAAACAAGAAGCTATTACAATAAGTTTGCATGAATTTTCAGCTTCCAGATCAATTGTGGTTGTAGGTTTTGTAATAGCTAGTCAAAGGGCTTCCAACTGCTAAGGTAATTTGTCTGAACTAGAGATTGTGAATGCAAAATAAAGAGCACAAGAGAATGCTAGAACAAGATACCATTGAGATGTACAATTTATCAGAACTGTTTGATCATTCTAATTACTGCAGAGAACATGGTATAGCTTTAACTGTCATAGCTGCACAGCATTAGGATAATGGCTAATTTAGGAAATACAGTACCCTGCAATAAAGGGGATGCAATTTAATCCGGGGTCAGTGGAATTTTTCATTTGATGTTCCATAAAAAAACTACACTCTAGCACTTTTTGCAATGAGATGTTAAGTGGTTCGCTAGAGACAGAATATCAGAGGGGGTGGACAAAAGATCTATATTTTTAGTGTTTACTTGAAATTGAAAGTGGCATACATTAGTAGTAAATTTTACTTGTCTGACATTTGTGCAATACTTTGGCAATGTAAAGCAGTGGAATGTTTGTGCACAAGGAAGTATTCACTTTGTTCTTCAGTTATAGATAAGAAAATATAAAAGAGATAAGAAAAAACAAAGAGAAATGTAAGTACAATAGCTCTAAGAGACCCACATTGTACATTAATCTTGACTCCTATGTCAACTTTTGCATATTAGAAGGTTATTCAGTTCATATGCCAACAAACTCTGAACATGTAAAAGAACTGAGGATCAGCACAGCAGGAGGATAAGCTGCCAGTGTGCTTTTTCCTGCAGTTCAGATTCTCCAATAGTCTATGATATCTGTGGCGAAGACTCTCTGCTACGGAAGGTTACCTCTGTCCTGAGGCCAAACTGCAAATGTCCAGTTCAACTCAGTTTCAAGGCTGTTTTGGAAGAGTAGAAAACAACTGTCAACCCAGGACTAGCCCTGTTTACTTAGTTTATCTATTGTAATAGTATGCCTTGTAAAACCAGAAAGAAATTAGGCGATTTTATAATCACCATTTCTATTTTTTATTAATTCTATTACTGAATTTTCAGGATCTCTTATTTTCCTGTAGAACTTAAAGTCTGGAAGGTAGTAAAAGGAATTTTATAACATTCAAAACAAACTTTTTTTTTAGAAGAAATAGATATAATTTTGAAATGGCAATAACCTTTGTCTCCCTAGGTAATGGGGATACTCTAGGAATTTATGGCTCAATGGAGCTGATGGATGAAGTAGATGTTGTTGAAAAAGGACTGAAAGAGAAGCATGAGGAGATATAATTTGTTCTTTTCAAGAATCTCTAGGTTTTCTATTTTTCTGAATCAGACATGCAGATCTCTGCTTCCTTGCCATTCCTTCGCCAATTAGAGACTTCACGTGTAACTTAGAGATAAGTCTAATTGAAACTCTCAAAAAACTTCATCTGAAATCTCTGTGATCTTCATTCTTTTGGTAGTACATAAAAAGGCTTAACCAGTATCTCTTCAGCTGTACAGCTACTTACTTATTTATTACTCTTTCTTTTCTGTTGCACTGCTTTTGTAAGATTTGATTTTAAACTAGTGTCTAACTAGAACAAACAATTATGCAAATGAAAAATTAGATCCTTCAACACTTCAGAGAACTGCTACACATTTAATTGCTACAAGAAACCACAAAGAATCAGTTAATTCCAGAATAATTCAACATCTGTTAGCAAATTTAAAGAAGATACTGAATTTATTGTAGATCTGTAAATACTCAGCAACTTGGCAGGTGGTATTTTTATGGAGCAGAGAACAAAACAGAAAAAAATTAGATGAACTTAATTTTTCTGGGTAAGAGACATTGCTGCAGAATATATATGGAAAATATGATAACTTTTTAGTCTTCGGAAGGCTTTGTTGTTGCTGTTCATAAGTTTTTTAAGATTATATTGCAGCTTTGGAGCTCATTCCATTTGGTGTTACATATGGAATTGTCTGTGCTAAATTTGCTTTTTCAGTGATTCAGGTATCACGTTTCTCATATACTGCAGAAACATCAGGTAGTTTATTTCCATGGGATATTATAAAGAGTGTTACTGGCACAGCAGAGCCTGAGGAAAGAGCAGGAGATCTCATGGAAGGCTGCTGATCCCTACAAAGCTCAGTGTATGTTGCAAAGAATGACACATGAAACCTCTGCTCCGAAGTGTCATCTGAGCTGGCACAAGTGTCAGATGACAGGCAGATGCAGATTGTGTACAAATAGCTGAGAGGCAGCACTGCAAGGTGGGATCACTTGGGATCGCAGATGGTAATTCCTGAAACAGGTCATTTGTGAGGATGTGGTTTTAACTTTATGATTCCCAGTTTGCTTTCATCTTAGGGATGTAAAAGTTGGGACAATTAGTCTTTGAAGTCTGAAATCAAAAACCAAAATTTTCAAATGTTAGTAATTATATAAAAATATTTTTGTAACAGCTGATCTGGGAAAGCTTTAAGAATGTGACCACTTTCATAAAAATATGTTGGGGCTAATTTGGCTTTCCTAGTAAGATGTTGTAGCTAATGACCATTGACAGATGTCTTCCATTCCTGTTAATATAAATGATTTGCTAACACTGCACACGACAATGCAAATAACTGTGTCCAGGTTGCAGGGAGGGGGCGGAGCTTAGAGCCATGTGGACGTGGCTAAGTTGCTATTCTATTGTGCAGAAAGGGAATGAGGATGTAGATGCTACTACTGAGAATAGCTGCTGGCAGCACACAGCCATTTAACCACAAGAGGATTCACTGAAGTATCACTAGGGAACCAGAAGGATCAATAACATGAAAAAACCCCTCAGCTTTAATTTATGAAATGCCAGGGATTTTTGTTCCACTTTCCCTCCTACTCTTGGTGTTACCTACAGAAAAGTTATTTGCACACAAATGTCTATGTTAATCTCATTGAATCAAACTGAAGATGAACTCTTAAAAAGGAAAGTCTTTAAAACAAAAAAACTATTAAAAAAAAAAAGAAACAAGAATTTTAGCTCAAGGTCATTTATTCTCTGTTTGAAAATGGTCAAGATTCTTCCATATATATGGTCAGGAACACAAGCACTGATATAATTACATATAACTATTAAAAAGGTGATTTTATTTTTTTAATATTATTAGCCAGCTAGCTAAACCAGTATTAGCCAGCTTTTAGCTATACCCTTGTTAGAAGACAAGGGTAATTAAATTATATGCAGTAAAGACTCTCACAAGATCGAGCTCTTTAACTATTTGTTCTGTTTGTTCTCATTCCATTTTCTCATTATGCACATGGAACATTTTTCCGTGGCACTCTGCAGTCTCCAAACAAATTCTGAACACAGGTACAGTCATTTCAATGCAAGAGCGAAATTGTCAATTGATATTCCCTTTATTCCTTTCAAAGTGCTTTTTCTTTATGAGAAAATAAATAAAAGAAAGAGTCTGGTGTGGAATACTCTGTTTAGGAAAGATCTCTGCTTAGACCTGCTTCCTAAAACATGAGAGAATAAGATACTTTCCAGCCTATTTGTCAAAATTCACTGTCAAAAAGAAGGTTTACAGTGTGAAAGTGAAACTTGCCTTTAGAGTTAGGCTCTGATCATAGAAGTAAATCTTAAAAACCTTTATATATTGACTGAAGAATATTTCTTATTGCAAAAAATAGAATCCTATTGAGGGCTGCCAAAATTTTGAAAATATTATCATATTCTTTTTCTTTTTTCTGCTTATTTTCCCAATATTTCCTGCTACAAAAGGAGGCAAACTGTTTATTTAATATCCTGATTAAGACGAATTTCCTTAGGCTCAGGAAACTTGCTTTCATATTTAAGCTA
The DNA here is from genome assembly GCA_013397935.1 of Dasyornis broadbenti. Taxonomy (NCBI): domain Eukaryota; kingdom Metazoa; phylum Chordata; class Aves; order Passeriformes; family Dasyornithidae; genus Dasyornis; species Dasyornis broadbenti. Next base: position 71,427 of record VZRN01001873.1, on the reverse strand, counting down.
TGCATTTTACAGGATGACAGAAAAAAACATTTTAAAATGATTTTTATCTCCTTGTAGTGTATGACATTCATAAATATTTAAAGAGCAAATTACCTGTCTCTTATAAAAAACTTAAAACATTGTTGAAAATTGCTTTCTATAAATTCTGCTATTATGTATAATCCTAAGACCGGTAAAAACTTTCAGATATTGGAGGCTATAGTTTGATAAAAAGAGATAGAACTTGTCTCTTATTATACTTTTAGCTGAATTCTGAATTAGGATAGAAGCACAAATAACCCCTGGCAATACAGAGTGCCATTGCAGATTCCTGTTGTATCACAAAGATGTGGGTTATGTTCTGCATAATAATTACTTGAGGCCTTTTTCTCGTCTGGAAATCAGAAACTGAGCATGTCAGTATAGTGGTCGCCCATATGCAGTGTCAAGCTTTCTGGGATGGACCTTTTGTTTCCTTCAGAATAATTTTTGTCCTGTGGCCCTGCATGTAAATCAAAAATAACATATCTCAGACCTTGTGTATTTACTGATAGTATTTTAGAGCTTTGGGTTTTTTTCCTCAGACTTAGCAGACTGGCACACTTTGACATGATCCTGAGCAAGAAGAAAGCATCAGCTGGGTCTTAGAAAACAATCAGTTGCTAGTACATGAGACTTTGTTCAAGGTGTCCTATTCTCCTCCTTTTTTTCTTTTCTTAGCTAAACACATCTCATAGTCTTCGTGTTCTTGACTGAAAGTGAGGGGGCAGGACTCCTGTCACATTAGGGAAGGGGGAATGTTAATCTCATTAAATCAAACTGAAGGTGAATTCTTAAAATGGAAAGTCTTTAAAATGAAAAAACTATTTAAAAAGTGGTCCCATGGTCCTATGGCTGTATAGGGATTGTGAAAGGGAATTGCTGCCATTCTGTATCCTCTTCTTACTGCTCCCCACTCTGCAAGCTCTTTGCTAAATCTCTTGCAGTGACAAGGCCTAGGCAAACTTCCAGTTTCAGGTGAGAGCAATATTATTTCTTCATATGGCAAAATTACAAAATGTATGTAATCTTTCTAAGGTGAGTCAGGGTTGAGCTATTTAACACTGAAGACATTCCTTTTTTCTGGTTCATTTATTATTGCTGGGCTTGTGAGTTTGGAAAATTATGGATTTCAAGCCTCCACAAACCTCTCCATTGATCCACTGAATATGGATCCCACATGCTTACTCCCAACAGGAAGGAGGTGTATAGACACAATAGCTTCAACACAAATTTCTTAGCATATGCATGGAATAGTTCTGAGACCATAAATATGAAACCTGATTGTTTCAAGGCAACAAAAGCACAGGCAATAAGTTAAAGACTGTAAATTAGGATAACGTAAATTTCTATTATGTTCTCCCCACAAACAAGAAGGTCCTTTCTACCCCCTATTTTCACTACGTGATTTCATCTTCATTATTAAGCTATGTGATCCAGACTCGTCTGCAAGGATACTTGCTATCTTTTGCATTTTTGCACATATCACTTTCTCAAACTAGAACACCAGTCTTATTCTGTTTTTACACATCAGAACCCCCGTCTGGATGTCTTCTGTTTCCAACGTTCCTTTACTGCGTTCCCTTATTTGAAAGAGCAGATCCCAAGATTGCCTACTGAGATCAGTGTAGCAGAGGAGATGTGGGAGCCACACCATGGAACAGCAGCAAGGAACAGTTTCTCACCAAAGTGGTACCTACAAAAGTGATAAAGTCTTTTATTTAAAAGAAGTAGCGTTGAAGTTAATGTAGAAGCTCTTCTCTCCTTTTCCCTGCTCATCTCCACTTAAATGTATGACAAAGCAAGACTGGGAAAGTTTTTAATTTGTACTTTTGAAGGTTTCTCTTGTTTTCATTAGAGTCCTTAACACTTCAAATGAATGTTCATATGGGAAGTTCTAAAAACATGCATCGTGTAGGAACTGGAAGAATTTATAAGGCTTCACTATATTAATCTAGCTTGAAATTCTTGAAAGTAAATAAATAAACATATGCCACATCTGGGACTTTTCAAATCATACTGTACACCTGCAGATTGCACAGATGATCTCTCTTCATACTCTGAAGGCCGTATTTAATTCAATATACTTTGTGTAGACAGGATACTATGTCAACGTATGTTTCACTGTTCTGGTCAAATTGGATTTCAAAATAGAACAGGTAACTGTAATTTGGTCAGAATACCTGCCATTGAGGGAGTTGACAGCTCATCCCAATTTAGTGTTGTCGGCAAACTTATTATTCCTTCAAGTTCTGCACCCAAGGTGTTAATAAAGATGCTGAAGATGTTACAACCCCACACCATGAGGTGAGGGTAACCCAGGTTCTTGTTGATAGATGCCGTGGAGTGGATTAGAGTGAAACAACATTGAATGATTGGTCTTTGTAAATATATACAGGTGGGGTTTATTTTATAACAATTTGGTTACAAAGGAGAACAAGGGTGTAGCCTTTTTGGTTGTTATTATCTATAGTAATTTAGATATACAAAGGTGTGTACACATTTTAGTTGTTATTATCTATAGTAATATGAAAACATAAGAGCATAAAATACTACAGAAGAAAATGTGTAAGGGAAAGAAAGAGAAGGAAAGGATAAGAAGGCCTCACAACAACACTTGGTTACTGCAATTTGTACGTCTGTTGGTCCAGTCTTTTTGAAGTGGTGGTTGCAGACTGGGTGAGCCTTTGACACCTTCTAAGATAATACAGCTGCCTATTACATAAACACAGCTGAGTCCATTATGGCCCATCACGGCCTAGTAGCAGAGCTGGATACCTTCAGGCTTTGTGTGACTGTCCTGGGATTTACCTCCACACCTCCCCCACCCCATGCAGGGGAATTATCACAGCTGAATTCACTTGACGAAGGACAAAGAAGATTTACCTGCCTTGCAGGATTCACCTCTCTCTTTATGTTGTTCAATACCCAGCTGTAGCCTCTGATTGTTTGAGTGATCAACATTCCAGTCATTCTTCCAGTATCACTTGTTTGATGCCCCAGACCTGGGATAATTGGACAATTACCCCTTTATCTTATCTCAAGTTCTTATCACAGTCCAAATTCCAGTTAGTAGGCATATTCGGGGAGGAGTGGGCTTTGGTGGTTGCAGATGGGCAGTTGTTTCTTTGCAGTTTGCTACAGCAGACAAAATGCAATGATTTTTGCAATGTTGAAGCCGTTAACAATTTCAGTCTCACACAGAAGAGAAGTGGGCCTAAGGTGGAGACCTGCAGAACCCCGCTAGTGACAGGTCACCACTCTGATGTCACCCCATCCACAATAAGCCTTGTGCCCAGCCTGTGAGCCTGTTGCTCACCCATCACATAACACGGTTTTTAGCTCTGTGCTGGACATTTTGTCCAGAATGATAATATAAGAGACAGTATCAAAAGCTTCACTGTAGTCCAAAAAGAAATAAGTATAAATATGTCGCAAAGGGCAGACGCCTTGAAACATCAAATTCGACTTGGAATCATTTTGATTCATTGGTGCATTTATATCCTGTACAAACAAAATACTCTTTGCTATTTGAAAACGTATTTTTGTTCTTTATAACTCTTCTAACTATTAAAATTTCAGTGTGGTAAAACACATTAACAGCATAAAATGTTTAAGTAAATGTTAACAACATATTTCTGCAAAAACAGCTGTTCCTTCCTGCATATTTTAAACATGGTTCCAGGTTTCAGAATGAGGGAAGGGAGCCACTGATATTGCCAAGGCAATGATAGTTCCCATTTCCGTAATCACAACAGATGAATTTTGAAAAATACAATCTAATCCATCTCTTTGGTTCACTTTTCTGAATGTAGACATTTACAGCTCTATGTCAGGAAGAGAAGTTGCCATTCAGATATCTATTTTCCTTAGTTTCCGGGTTTTTTTCCAGATTTAAGATGATAGTGGATTATGAGAAAAAATAGAGATTGTGGATGCTGATTTGTTTTGTTTTGTTTCATTTGCTTTATTTTCAGTATGTTATCCAGAAAGCAGGAGACTGAATATTTCAACTATTTAATTTTCATGGCCTAATGTTTTAAATGATCCATAATGACCAATGATTCATATTTCAAACTCTGCATTCTCAGCTACTAAGGGTTCAGCAGCTCGGCAGATAGTTGTCTTTCGAGACTATAAATTGAAGGAACAGATACAGTGAAATAATCAGAAGTTCCTTGAGACTGAAGATTCTTTTCTAGTCCTCCAGATATGCTCTACAAGAAAAGGAAGAAAAGGAGCTGAGGAATGAAACAGCCCAGCTTTTTCTGACACACCTGAAAGCTAGATAATACAATGACTGTTACAGAAGTTCCTAGAAAGATCTGGAAAAATACAAACCTGGACAGTGTAGAGTTGTACTCGATGCATTAGTAGTAAACATAATAAAGGAAAAAATCAATCAATATCTGGATAAATACAATATATTGAGGAAAAATAACCACAAACTTTCTACAGGGAAATCGTGCTTTGCAATGTTTTTGGAATTCTTTGAGACAATCATGGACGTAAGATGATCTGCATTGATACCATTCAGAGATTAAACAGAATTGCTTTTCAAAGGTCTTTGAAGAAGCTAAGTAACAGTCTAGATCTTAAGGACCAAGCAGATGTGTTCTTGAATGGAAAAAGGAAAGGGGAAGGACAAAGGGAAGAGAAAAGGGAGTGACAGGGAGGAAAAAGAAGACAAAGGAAGGGAAAAAAGGGGAAAGAAATGCAATTCTATCCAAGGCAAGGCAAGACCTAATTATTCATTTTTACCTCAGAGTCTGACATGCTAGAGTGTTTCAAGTATATGTGCTAGGTGCAATGCTCCTGTACATATCAGTGCAATAAAGAAGAGAGTTGATGGTGAAAAACTGGACAAGGCTGAGTGACAAAGTAATGGAATTTCTGTAGTTAAATGCAAAATAATGAATACAGGAAAAATCTTTATTTCAGATTTAACAATCTTGGATTTTGAATAATTATAAGTACCTAGGATGAGGTGCTGGCACTACTTCGTCTAATTCCATGAAAATAGCTTATTTGAAGTGACTAGTGATCTCTGGGAAAAAAAAATAAAAATGAGAAAAAAGGACAGCACCAATTCCTGTCCTTCAAAACACAAGAACACAAACAGAAACCACTAAACCATATCACTCCACAGGTCCCTCTTTGGCTTGCATGTTGAATACCATGTGCAGTCCTGGTTGATATCTTGACAAGGCTGTAGTAGAACAGGAAAAATTTTATAGAAGAGAGCAAAAATGAACAATGTTTTTGAACATCTTCCATACTGGAAATTACTAAGTAAACAAACTTAAAATCAACCAAAAATGGTATTTTTTTTCACATAAGGTATGTTTAAACTGCAGGGTTCTGTTCTGCAGAATATTCAGTACCGTAAAATCTTATGGTGATTTAAGAAATGAACCAGCCAGAGTAGTGAAAAACTTTTCTGGTTCATGAGGTTACTGATATACAAATTGCTGTAGTCTGAGGAAGAGTTGTCCTTCACATTTTAAATTGGAATTTGAAGCTATAGTTAGAGGCAGGTAAGAATAGCATGGATCTTGAGCTTCCTCCACTCTGTTTGTTCTCAAATGATGATAAAAATGTGTATGGTGGAATTTTATCAATGTTGTTATTATTTTTGTTCTCATAATTCCAATATTTTCTTTTCTCTTTGACTACCCTGCAGTCTCTCCTGGAAAGCTTTTGGTTTACTTGATTTTTAAAACAAAGTGGTTAAGTTTAGGCTGAAATCTCCAAAATAGTTGAAATGATAATATTAAAATCAGGGAACAATTAAATGCAAGAATTTTAATATTAAGAATTAGGTAAAAAATATAGAACAAGTTATTAAGTAAGTATTTGTAAGACACCTACCTAAGAATTGCAGGACAATTTTATATTGAAAAAATTAAATTGTTTGAAGGTTATATTTAATTACGTGAATCCAGATGGCATTGTTGAGGTGTTGTTTTTACCCATCTCAAACTGTCCGACGATTGACTTAGTTTCACTCGGAGCACAGTAAACTATGCTATCATCAAATCAGTTCTTATTAGCTGCATCAAAATAAGCAGGACTTGTTAACTACTATGTCCAGGGGGAACATGAATAAATGAATGCCTGAAGTTCCTGAAAATAGTGTCACTGCACAGATTGAATGAACCAAAAGAGTCATGCACTTCAAAATTGAACTGTAATAAAAAAGTGAGTAAAAAACCATCACCCCATAGTGCAGGTTTCCTAACTAGGGTAATCATTGTTTAAACTTACCAGTGAATGGAAATATTTAAAAAAGTCATTAATAATAGATATTTCTTAAGAGAGTGCTTATTGGTAGAGGAAAATATCAAATATCTTCTGCTCTAAAACAAAAATATTGACATTTATGTGTCATATATTTTTCTTTTTAATTCCACATAAATTCTAGCAAGACAAATTATACAGATTCTTTAAAATAATATATGAGACTGCCATGAGACTATTAAAATTGTAACTTGCCAGCTACGTACTTTTGCTTTGCCTTTCCTGCAGAGCCTTTCTTTAAATTTATTATACATGGTAATGAAAATTGTAATAGTCTTGTGCAATTGGTGACCATTCCAACCTTTAATAACTCTGAAATACTTTTATTTGTATGTGTATTTACTGCTGCTGAATCATGGCACATCCAGGACTGCATGTATTTAGAAGACATTAAATACTCCTGGTTTATTGATTTGAAGCAAAGTATATAAGAAGCAAATTTAATCCCAGTGAAGCTGATTGTATTGTTTTAACTGACTTCAATAAAGTTTTGATCAGTTTTTCACATTAGGGATCTAGAGTAGGTGATTATCTTTAGATTATAGCCCTGAAAAATAGCCATATTAATAATCTTAATTTTTTTCAGATGATGCATATACGGAATTGAAATTATTTATGTAGAATACCATTTTTTTTGTGGAAATACACATTCCACTGTAAAAATAAATTATATACCAAATAGTTTGAAAAAAAAAAAATGTTATCCTTGGAGTATCAGAAACACTGTATTTCAGAGCTGGCAAACCAAATGAATTATTGAGGGTTATCAAAATCAGCTACCTCTCTCTAAAGGCACTCTCAGAAAAGACTGTAGCATATATGCTTCCAAAAAGACAATATTTGATAACAAAGAATCTAGTCACTGACAACAGGACAAAATTCACTGTTGAGAGGCTAAAGTTAGATTTAGCCCTAAATACCTTTGAGGTATATTCACACAGGACTAGAATATTTCATTCAAAGGAAGTAGGGAAAGGTTATTTTTACTACTTACTTAAGGTAAATCAGATTTCTTTTTCTCCATATATTTAGTTCTAATTTTCATGAGAAAATATCTGTCCTGTGTGTGTGTAGAGAGGGCTTTACAATGTCCTTTCTGGTTTTGGAATTAGTGGCATTTGGTCCTTGTATTGACCCACTTTCTACATGTGTCTGTGTCGTAGTTCGTGTTACACTTCCAGAGTCACTTTATGTATAAAGCACAGCTCTCCCTGCTTCCTTAGTGGCTTCAACTTATTATGGAACTGTTATCTTTGAAAATGGTCTAGAAGCTGTCAAAGTATTGATGTTAAAGTATTTTTTTCTCCCTGAAGGTCTTTTATAAGAATAATCCTAATTCAGGCTCTATTATTTCATGACTTCACAAATCTGTGTTCTCGGAGGACTTGGTAATGTAATCTCTCATTTACAGCACAAAATGCATTACAAAATATGAAATATAGTTTATCATCTCATATAAATGGTGTACAAACTGTTCCTCTAACTGGATAAAATCAGAGCATGTGTTTATTATTGCCCAAGACTCTGTTGTCTTCTGGCTGACATATGGACACCTTCCAGTTCTCTTAATTTTCAATGCTGGTGGGACATAGTCACTGAAGGTGACATGTGGCATGTGTCACAATTACACCTTTGAGATCCAACAGATGTTGCAGTAACTGTCTTTCATATCTTTTGAGTTTATTCCTTAAGTCTTCAATTTAATTTTGAAGGAGACTTATAAATATGCTTAGGTGTCTAATGCCCACTGTTATCACAGAATCTGGGTGCCTAAATGCCCTCAGAAATTTGGCCTTATTCAATGGACTAGATGAATACAAATATAACTTGAATTCGAGCAAGTAATTTCTCTACTTTCAAGTTTTGTGAAAAAGGGCAAATGATACTTCTGTTCAAAAGGGTTATTAATTTATCTGCGCAGTACTGAATACATGGTCAGAAGTAACAAAATGCCACAACTGTACTCAGACTTTTGTTACCATAAAATCAACAATGAATAGGAAGAAAGTGCTTTAACAGAGCAAACATTACCGTAGTGCCCAGAACGGACCAGCTCCAAATTCTGCTATTCTCTGTTTTCTCCCAGATGTCTAAAAAAAATGCATATGATCACCGAGAAATCTTTACCCTCCCCTAAAAAAGCAAAAGGTGTTAGTGTAAAATTATATTAATTAGAATCAGTTGGCCTGGGATGAAGAGTTATTAAACAAAACATTGTATTTCAAAACTTACTTTTGCATTGGTATTTTAGCAGCTAAAGTAAAAACTGAAATCCTTAGCATAATGATAAACTGTGCTAGTAAGAAAGAGTAATCTGTAAATAGAAAGCTCAGCTTGTTTATCAGTAAGTGGTGTATAATCATATATTTTAAGAAAAATGTAATGCAAAAAGATAGGCACAGCAACTGAACAGTGAGCACTACTGAGGCTGGATGTTAAGAGCAAAGAATGGCATATGTGACACAGGAAAATTATGGGACCTAGAGGCAAGGTCAAATTGTCTACAATGTCTCTAACCATAAGAAGTTCTCAGCTTGCAGCCTCTGAGCAGTGAAATCTTCTGTGTCATATTTCTTACCAGCTCCCATATTTGCCGCTTTCACTGTAAGATAACCTCTGGTTATTGTGGGACGTTGTTTTGAGATGAGCACTGTCAACAATATGCACCATCTGTAAGCATCTGTGCCATTTGCCTCAATTCACTATAAATTGTTCTCTTCAGGCTCTTAATTTAAACTCCACTGTTGATTCTCTCATATAATATGTAGACTATTTTATTGGAAAAAAAAAAAAGAGTACCCAGCTTAGCAAAGCAGAATGTATCTAATGAACTGCCAGTTTTGCTGGTATAAAAGCAGGTGGTTTTCCCTAATTCATGCATAATTTGGAATTATTCTGGATTTCAGTGGTTGTTACATTTCCTATTACTATTATGACTCTTGGTGTCATTTAAACATAATGATTAGATAAAAAGAACATAAGGCCAACATCACCCACACCCCACC
>VZRN01001873.1:33297-62060 GCA_013397935.1 Dasyornis broadbenti | reverse complement strand
AAACTAGAAACATTTGCACAAGTGAAATGTGAGAGTGTTCTTTAAAACCTGAGAATCTGACCAGTGAGGTCAACTACTTGTGACAGGACTTGGTCCTGTCCCTTCTCAGACTAATATTTGCTTTCCAGTTCTCAGTATTTAGTAAGTGTTTCAAATTGTTTTTTCACATTAGTTGCTGATATAATTTTGTTATGGTTTAACACTTGCAGGCAGCTCAGCCCCACATAGCTTCTCACTTATTCATCCACAAGTGGGATGGGGGAGAGAATGGGAGGATAAAAGTGAGAAAACTTATGGGTTGAGATAAAGACAATTTAATAGGTAAAGCAAAAATTGTGTGTGCAAGCAAAAGGAAAAAAAAAAACAGAATTAATTCACTACTTCCCACCAGCAGATATTTAGCTATTTCCAGGAAAGCAGGGTTCCATCACATCTGGTGATTATTTGGGAAGACAAATATCTTAACCCTGCATGACACCTCTTTCTCCTTCTTTCCCGAGCCTTCATTGCTGAGCATGATGCTGTGTGGTATGGGTTGACCCTTTGGTCAGACCGGGTCAGCTGTCATGGTTGTGCCACCTCCAAGTTCTTTTTCACCCCCAGACTCTTTACCCATGGGGTGGAGCAAAAAACCAAAAGATCTTGCTTGGCAGTGTGTAAGCACTGCTCAGCGCCAGCTGAAACACTGGTGTGTTGTCAACACTGTTTTGGTCACAGATCCAAAACACACCACCATATGAGCTACTACGCAAGAAAACCCCCGCCAAAGCCAGTACAGTCTATACTTCTCAGTCCGTACAATATATGCCATGTCCAATACATCCTAATTTGATATTTCTTTACTTCTCATCCTTTGAGACATACGTTGACATAATTTCCTTAGTCTATTAACCATTCCTGTAAGGTGTCCATAAAATACTCTTTGAGGTCCTTCAGTCCATGATGTCAGTTCTATCCATTATGGCAGTCACTCAGCATGGGAAACACTGGGTGTTGCACAGAGTTACCGGGCACCAAAGACAGCTCATGATGGGTCATTGCTGCACTTGCACATTTTTTGTGAGGCTCATCCTCTACTATTCTGTGTGTTTCCTGCTATAGTACTTCCTATAACATGCAAGTCAAATAATAGGTTACAAGAGTTTAAAGGTAGATCCATTGCACATTTAAACATTTTTATATTCTTTCCTAAGAACTGCACTTCTGCTGCTGTTCCATAAGGAAATTTGTACGAAAATTTTAGGATAAAACAAAAACTTGAAATTCCTTTATACACATGTATAGAAACCTCCCGAGTTTTGAGTGGAGAAATTTTCAGGCAGGCCACTGGAAAAAAAACGTGATACTCAGGTAGGGTAAATAAAAACATCAAATAAATAAACTCTCTTTATTTGTATCAGCTGAGAATTTTCCCCTCAAAATGATTCAACTGACAAAACTGAGATAAAAATACTCTATTTAAAAATGACAACAGAGATTTAAACAGACGCTCTCTAATTCAGACCATAAAACTAGAATAATCTCATCTACCTTTGAAGGCATTTTTTCTTGACTTTCTAGTTGTGATATGGATCCCAGAACAATCATCAAGATTACTAAAAATTTGCAAGTATAAGAAAAGTTATAATACATCTCCAAAGCTTTAGTTGAACGTATCGGTGGGAATATAGTTTAAACTTGATTCTCGGAGTTAATAAAAGGTCCCAATTACTTCATTTTAAACAAAAAAACAACGTCTTCCCCCAATAAAACACCACCAAAAACTCCAAAGAAGAGTGGAAAACTTCCTATAAAAAGGTATGATGTTTTCCCTCTGTGGAGGGGAAACAAACAGAAGTCTTTTATTGTATCTATTTCCCCAGAGTAAAGTTCTTTACGCAAAGAAGACTACAGTGAACTTTTAATTCAGTGCTCCTCACAGACCACTCAGGAAGAGTTAGACCCCCTGAGTCTAAAGTATCTTCTTAGCCATGAGTCAGAAATGGAGGGAACATGCTGTGTTAATTTACCTTGAGCATTATTAGCTTTATTGGCATGGCAGGATGAGTAATTGCTGATTGAATTTGACTTCATAGGCATCCAAGTCCTTGGATGTACCTAGGACTTGGGTACAGAGGCTGACAGATGGTCATGAATGATTCTTCCTAATTAGGGTAAACTGAAGGAATCTATATGCAGAATTCATGCCTGGATAGTTGTCCATGGGACATATGGCAGCGTGCTAATGAATATGCACTTTATACTTACACATATATTCAACAGAGAACAAGTATTGATAACCAATGTAACACCCATCAGTGCAACAAGGATCATGTGATTAAAGATTACTTTTTTAAGTGTTCCAAAGCAGGTTTGTGTGTTTTGATCACCTGATGTACAAAGAGGTTATCTTATCTCTTGTGCAGCTATGTAGCCAGAATAAATTTTGCACTTGCTATACAAAACAATATCTTCCTCTGAAGTCATTACCATAAAAAAAAAGATAAAATCTAAAGTGATGTGAATAAATTTGACATATTTATGTAAATTTTTATCATTTTTAGGCAAAATCATAGGTATTTTACTCCACATGAGGAAATAAGGTTACTATAAATCCCTTGTTTGTCCTCTGCCAAAGGTAGCTGAAAGAAATAAAACATACATGCACCCAGGCATAATCAGACAGTCTGCTCAACAAAGCAACTTCTGAGATGACCCTATCTGGAGAGTACATGATCTATTGTATGGCTTGCAGTCTGGGGTTCAGAAAGCAGCTCCTTTGAGACCACACCCTTTGCCTTCACAGGTTGAAACCATCACTGGAAAAGGAAAGAATATATTTTGAATATGTCTAAAATAATGCAAGTGAGGTCACACTTGGGAAAGTTATCTCTATGTTAGAGGTTTTTTCCTAGTCAAAACACTCAAGCAAAACTCTCAGTCTTTTCTTCCACTGTACTGACATTCTCCTCATATGCTCTTCATATTGATAGTATATGTTTGCCAAATTATATTGTCTTTGTAAATATTACTTCAATGAATAATTGCTGTCTTATTTGTAGCCCTGTATTGTATATTTGAAGCCCTGGGTTCTATATTTTGCAAGTTATTATTTTAAAATCTTCTGTCTACTTACCTTTGTTTTTAAAATTATTTTTATTTTTAATGGTAACAAATCTTAGAGCAAATAAGAAAATCAGGATTATACCTTTATAAAGGAAATAAGCCTGATAATACACCAAAATGATTACAAGTCAATTAAAAATTAATAATTTTTAAGTGTATATTGAATATCATGGAATGTTTAGATGCTTATTGAATGATTAAATTTAGTACCTTATCTATGGGATATTCTGGCTTGTACAAAACTTTAATGATACAGAAAAACATTCATTTGAGAGGGAAAATAATACCTTATAGAGGATAAAGTCTGAATAAATTAAACAGATACACCGATATTGGAAAAACTTTTCTTTTAAAAACATTAAATAGAATAACAAATACCTGTGAAAGCCAAGAGTGAATGAGTGTAACCCAAAATATTTTGTTCAGAAATGCAAGCTGAAAACATATTTAGCTTTTAAAACATTTGTAGAGACAATCAACTCAAAGAAAATTTTATTCCTCTCTAACATCAAATTATAGTAAACAAAGGAGATAAATGAAAGCAGAACATGAAATACAAATGTGCCTAAGTATAGTAATATTTTTGCATAAGATACTAAGGCTTTTGCATATGATGAAATCTAGGTTTTAAACTAGACAAAAGAAGTTTCTTCATCAGTCTTTTGAACGTTACTTGTGAAGTGAATATTCCTACTAATTTATTGTGTTTTGGATTTAAGGTGTCTTGCTTTTTGCAGGGAATTTCACTTTAAAAAACTAAATTTAAATGTTTCTTCCTTTGTTTGTTTCTAAATTTCTTTGTTTGTTCTGAATAAATTTATTTAAAATAGAGTGCTACCAAAAAACCCATCCCCAAACCCACATTAAAAAAATAACTATTTTCTTTATTAAAGTATACTTGAAATCATAAGAAAACCTAAGACTAGAAGGACTGTCTGGGTAATGGATTGCAGACTATTTTTATCACATGCCTTCTTGTCAAATAAGCTCATAAATTTTCTGTGTTACCTCTTATATCTAAGTAATTATCCACAGAAGCATTACTTGTGTAGAAACTTTTTCTTTTTGGATTTGAATGGTTTCTGGTTGCCTTATAATGTCCATGTATTAATGAATGAACATTATATTTAAATGCCAAGTTGCTCTCCCTCTGAGCTGCTATGAGACTGCTGCAGACTTCGTTGGGGAATGGAGCTAGAAAACGAATATTGTCACTAGGATTTCTGGACACACTGTATAAAATATTAATGAGTAAAATTCCATCTTAGGAAATCACTAGGATGGCTTAGATATGTAAAGAAGGAGACTATTCTCTGCTGAATCCCTGTGTGTAATTTATCCATAAGTTCCAGGATCTTGTTGCCATTCTGAAGACACAAATTATCCATAAACTTAAGCTGAAAGAGCACTTAATAGTCCTTTAATAAATTTGTGTTTACTTGACACAAAAGAGCTAAAGCATATTGGTAATTCTGTTCACAAAGACTTTAAATAAATTTGTTTACCACCCTATAATAATTCTGCAGAATGATCTTGAGTTCATATATATAAATATCAGTTGCAGTTCAGCACATACATAAGCTTTCCTTTGCAGTTCTGTTTGTCATGATTATTTCAGAATATGTTGAATCCTGGATGGCTTTTCTATAAGGATTCAGATAATACTTTTTTTTTAAAGTGCTAAATATTGACCAATGTGTTAAAAAGTTATTTGTTTTCACATAGAAATTTAAGAATTCAGGAGCACATTTTGTATCAGTAGTGTAAGTTGCAAAAGTTAGCTTCAGTATTTGCACAATTTTTCCTTACATTCTGCACATTTACATATTTTCTTTCCTGAAAATGAAGAAAAGTCAAATAGAAATGATCTTATTATTCAGTTCAGGATAGGCTTTAGCTATTCCCTTATTAGACAGTTTTGTGAAAATTTCCTTTCAATGCTCACTAGAGGTGAAGAAAACAAATTTACTCTTAAGATGGCCATACAGAAGAATATAACAAATGTTATAAACTTGTCACTATTACAAATCTATGAGCTGCCAGCATCTTGAATACCTTCTGTTGTTCTGATCTCCCAAAAGATATTCTCTCCAAGCAATAGGAAAAGAGAAAGTAGTCAAATACAAACCCAAAAAAAAAAAAAAACAAACTAATGCCATTCAGCCTGAAAAGCAAACAGCTGGAATTTAATAAGAAAGAAGTATATAATCATAAATAACACATAATAAATAAAACTGAAATGTTTCTTCATGATTTCTTCCGATGATGAGCCATTAAGATGCTAGATACTAGCAGTGAGAGCAGTCTGGTGTTCAAGGTAATAGTTTCCTCCTCCCCAGCCCTGGCATATGCATGAATCTACTTTTAGCATTTTCCTATCTATCTGCTTCATTGTTGAGGGGTCTAAGCTAAAATTAGAATACTGCATGACAGATTCCCCACAGAAATGGAAAGAGAAAGGTTAAAAGGGAGAAGATCTTTCCTTTTTCATTACAATTAATTGTTAGATGGATTTCTGCATCTTATGGACTATATCTTCAACAATGACCATTTATGGAAAATAATGCAAGAATACAGCTAGAAAGCAAAGTGTTATCTAGGTATGGTAGATCAAATCAATACAGTGGAACTAGTACCCACTGATTCTTTGTAATTGGCACAAGAATACGATGATTCTTCTCTCTTATGTGTAACTTTCTTGAGAGAAAATGGTCACATAATTAACTAACAAACCTTATTTATTATTACGTCATAATTATGCATAATGGCAATTGATGTGAGTTTTGCCAGTGACTTCAATTACCAATTGAAAAATTAATTTTCTTCTCTAGCTGTTAAATGAAAAAAAGGTGATTTTTTTCTCATGTATATTGTCTTCCACCATTTCTTCACCCTCCACAAAAAACCCTAAATATTCAAAGATATGTATGCATACTTATTAATAACTACTGTAACTTAGTAACTGTAAAGATTTCTGAAATAAGAACTGTTCAATTTCTACTAGAAATCTGTCTTGGATCATGAATACTAGTAGAAAGATGAGGATGGGAAAAAAAATATTAAAATAATTCGTTCTCATCAGGATCCAAAATACTTCCCTGCAATACCTCCAAAAAACCCAAATCTCTTGGCCATTTGTTCACAAATCCTTCCTGCTATCCTGCAACCACAGCTCTGGTAAACATAAAATGTGGGCAATGTTTTGGTTGTGAAAATGCTGGTTGCTGGGTTGATTACTGTGCATATATTAAAAACAAGTAAAGAAAAACAAAAACCCAAGCCAAACAGAAAGCCAACAAACCAACAAAACAAAACAAAACCACACAAAAAACCCCAAACCCAAACATACACACACACTTACACACTCACACACAAAAAAAAAAAAACCTAAACAAAATTTAAAAAAAAATCAGAAATATCTACCAACATCTGGCCTAGTGATTATACTCTTTCTGATATGTTCCTGTGATGCAAACCTCTATTCTTATTATTAGAAGATGCATTGATACCTCTTTAATTATCACTTTAGTAGTATCTTCATGATATTCACTAAAATATCAAATAAGTATTGCTCAGAACTAAGTCACAGACTATAGTAGGTGCTGGGAGATTGGGCTGCTTTTGTCTTTCATGATATCCTGATTGTCCTCATGCTCACAATTCCTGAACACTATGGTGTTACTAACACAGGAGATAGGTAGGCAACAACTCACTGATTGACAGCACTGGGTTAAGCTGAGCAGAAATTTTAAGAAGCCTCGGGGAAGTATGATATTAAATATCAAACCAATATTTGCAGACAGGTTTTAGCATGGCAGAAGAAAGAGTGTGGTAAGTTTGCTGAAGAGGAAAAAATAAAATAATGGAATAGAAATGGAATTACTAGAGGATGTCAGTAAATGGAAAATTAAGGCTATCTTTTGTTGCTTCCTTGCTCTGCAAAAGAAATCACAGCAAATCACAGAATGTTCTGAGTTGGAAGGGACCCACAAGGATAATTGAGTCCAACTCTTAAGTGAACGGCCCATGGTGGGATCATACCCACGACCTTGACGTTATTAGCACCATGCTATAGCAAAGTGAGCTAATCTCAGGGTCAATAAGTGATTGTAAGGATGTGTATTTTTCTTTAAACCCTAAGGTAATTGTATTGGCACAGATTTAATGCACACATTTGAAGGCTTTTCATCTTAGATTACAGGGAGAGTTGGTAACATACGGCAAACCTGAAAAATGAATATGATGAATAGCTTTTCTCAGCTGTGATAAAATCAGTCTTGTCATTTCCTTTAAATGAGAATAATTATAACCCTGCAGATTATGTGGTGGTGTTCAGTCTGTGAGCACTAGTGCTATATGAGATCAACAAATGTACTTTATTAAAATTTGTGGCAAGTTTTTAAATGTAATTTCATTATTTTCTTACATTTTATTAATTAAACATTATTGTAGTAGGATTTAACATGTGTTTTTAACAAGCAAAGAAATTATTTTCTGTACCTCATTTAGATATATTTTAAAAATTAATTTCATTTTTCCAAGTGATGCTGATATATGCACAGCTCTACATAATATCTTTATTATTATCCTCCTGCGTATAGACATGAGGCAACATATAAGATTAAGATCACTGTAGAGTGCAGTTTGCCTAATTGATTGCTGCAAAATTCATTGCATCAGGCACACAATTAGAAAAAAAAACATTCAATTTCATTGCCCCTGTCTCTGCACAGGTAATTCTGAAGCTTTAATTTTAAAAGTATTCAAATCTCTGCTTAAATCTTATCAAATTCCTGTTAAGTTAATTAAGCTGATGTCTAAATGTTTTTGTGAATACGAAGATACCAGTGAGTTAAAGTCTGTATTAACAACAGAACAAATCCCAGGTACTTAATAACTGGTTGTCTTCTGGGCACACACAGCAGCTTTACACTGAATGTAATTCTTTTTTTGTAAATACCTTATCATCTTTAATAATTTTTCATTCATAATCTTATTTCCACAAAGGTATTAAAGAACAGGTGAGTACTAACTAGTATATGATGTGATGGTTCAAAAAACATCACAAAGAAGGTACAGTTATTGTCTTTATGGTAAAAATCAATTCTTGATCGCAATAAAAATGAGATGTCACAACAGTTCCCTTTCAAGGGGTGGGATATCACTCTATGCATATACTTAAAGTTGGAATATCTGTATGTCACGTTCAGGGAAATCAACTACATATAAGTTTACATGGGAAAATTACATGCTGCAGCTCAGACAATGATGACTGTAACTAGCATATCCCTAGGAAGAAAGACTAACACTGAAGAGAAATAGTGTAATTTTCTTTGCTATGAACATTCTTTTATTTCACCAGGCTGAAGAAGATATTATTTTCTTGGCAAATTTTTAAGAGTTCTTTTCTGCTCTCCAATTAATTTTCCCTTTCTATGACACATAACTGTTGAATGGTAAAAGTTTCAAATTCTTGTTTCCTGGTCAAAAATGTTCCTAAGTGCAGTCACAGTTAAGTGGAATCCTGTAATTTCAAATGTCATTAGAGAGTGGCCCAGTGTAAAGCATTGTTCTGTAAAAGGAAGGCTTGCAAAGTATATTCTTATGTCCTTTCTCAACCTGTGTAATCTAGCTGAATTTGAGTATTTGTCAGCAGAATATGTAACACCTCATATTAATATAAACAGTTTCTGGGATTCCATTCCTTTACATACAAACCACATAACACAAGCTCCTAATATTGTTGTATTGTTTGGAGATTTAAAGATGACAGATGCTTGCACTGACGGAAAGATTTAATCATTTCTAGCTGTCAAACCTTAAAAGCTATGAAGTGATACATTATTGTTGCTTGCTTTTATGACTTCGCTTTTTAATGAAAAAGATACGGATTATATTTAGTGTAAAGGAAATTTCCCAAGGCAAGAGAACCCAATTTCCAGGTCTTGCATACTAAAGGACAACATTTAGTCTTCACATGAATCCTTGTGAGTCTTATATTAAAGCCTGAGGGAAAGCTCTGATTCTTGATAGTGAATAGTTAAAGGGATAAATTTCTATACATTTATAGAGAATGTAGTAGTTTTGTCTCAAGACTTTACTGAAAGTCACTTTTTAAATTGAAATATTCACATATATTTGAAGACACAACCCTCGTCATTTCCTTGCCCCCCAAGTGCTGATGCATTTAAATCTCTAGATATTAGTCTCTAGTCAGTGTTCACAGAGGAAGATAAATATGGGAAACAGTGCCCAAGTTTACAACACTTACTCTTCCAGCTGCCTTTGAATTTTATTAATCTTCTTCTTCTTCTGTCTCTCTTGTAGCCATTTTAATTTTATTTTTGGCCGATGTGAATCGTTCTTCTCTGCTGACCCGCTTCCACATTCATTCCATTACAATCCTCTCATGACTTAATTGTTCCAAATCCTCAGGTTTCAAAGTTCACATTCCTATCACTCATCCAGAATCCTGTCCCTAAAATTCAGAAGGAAAGTAGTAAGTGAAAGTAGAGAAAACAGGAAGTGAACTTGCTCTACGTGAAAAGCAATGAAAAGGTGAAATTTCTTTCCTTAAAATGCTCCAGCCCTTGCGAAATTGTAAGGAAACAAGAATAGAAACACATTGATGTGCTGGTAATTGCATCAATTAAAACTGTTGATCATGCTAAAACCTAGAATGAAAAAATCCGGTATATCTTCATAAAAATATATTTGACATAAACCCAACTTAATGAAAAGGAGAATCTAGAATTATACCATTTTCTCCATTCACAAAAAAAAAATTGAAAATAAATTATTTTCTGGTATGGAACCACCCCTGTTCTTCCAGTTCAATTTTGATCAGCGCTATTGTCTCAGCCTAGTAGGACACTGACTCTAGCTGGTGGATATGTCCTTGTCCTCACTGTCATTCTGGTTTCTGCATATAGTAGCTTCACCTCGTCTCAGCTTTCTATACTATCTGACACGCATGTTCACCTGAGAAGGTAGCTATTGTTTTATTAGTTACTGTTTAATAAATTAGAGAACCTTACTTAACATGTAGCTGTGGATCTATCTCTTTTGTTATTCACTGGTTACTAAAGGATTTTCTAGCATGTTCTGGTTTTCTGCCCCGAATAAGTGATATTAGTGTGAGTTTAGAAGAATTATAAAAGCAAGCTCCTTTAAAGCTCTGTTTTCCATCCAGGAAGACGTGGTGAAGGTCTCACTTACATGATCAGTCTGTCTGGATAGGCTTCATGCTGTGATGCCATACCACTCATCAGTCACTTTCCTCATACTTCCATTTATTCATTCACCTTCAGAATACCTTACTTTCCTGCATCCCTATAAACAAGTAGAGGACAGTGGTTTGCAAAGAGACGTTAAATAGTGAGAGCTTACATGCACTTTTCCTGCAGCTTGACTTCAGTTAATGGGCTAACCATTGATAGCTTCAGGAAAGACTTTGTCTTTTCCTTCTGGCTAAGTTGCGTAATGGTGTATATTCTCTGGCATTCTGAGTTTCAGCATTGAAGTCAGGTGTTTATCAGAATATGTGCAGGATGTGTTCAGTTATTTTCTGTGAAAATCGTAGAAGAAGGAAAGCAAGGAAGGGAATTATTACGTTTGCAGTTCTGTGTTTTTGTGGGTGGCACTCCTAGGTACCATGGGCAGACCTAGGCAGAAAACCAAAAGGAAACTCCATAAGAAAGTGAATGAGAGCCTTTGCATAACATTATATACAGAAAA
This sequence comes from Dasyornis broadbenti, assembly GCA_013397935.1. NCBI lineage: Eukaryota > Metazoa > Chordata > Aves > Passeriformes > Dasyornithidae > Dasyornis > Dasyornis broadbenti. The sequence goes on along the minus strand of VZRN01001873.1, from coordinate 51,218 downwards.
GTGTCCTTATGTTTGTGAGAAAGGGTGCTTCCTGCCAGTAGTTTAATACTTTATATTCACTTGTATTAAATAAACAATTTACTCAAAGGAATAAAGAAGAAAACTTAAAAAAAAATCAAACTTTTATACTAATTAAAATTGATGCACCACAGTTTCTTAATTTTAAATATAACAAGAAACAATGAATGAAAACCTTACAATGATAGCTTGAATAAATAGGTGAGTTTGTGTCAAGTCCCATGATTTAAATAAGTGGATTATTACTCAAGAGGAGATTATTTCTCACAAGGTTTAAACCAGAAAAAGTTCTAACAGAAATCCATTAAATGCATCATAAACTACTGCTGTTTCAGAAACAAGTCTTCAAGCTTTGTTATTTTCCTGGTTTCAGCTCAGATAGAGTTCATTTCTTCTCAATAGCTGCTACAGGGCTGTGTTTCAGATTGAGAATGAGAATAATGTTGATAACATTAATGTTGAATTTGGGTTTTGCTAAGTAGGGTTTATCCTAAGTCAAGGGTATTTTTTTTGTGTATGTGTCTCATGTTCTGCTGATGAAGAGATACACATAAGAAAAATTGAAGAGAACATTGCTGGGATGGGCAGCCTGAAAAGAAAAATTCCACACCATAGTATGTCATGCCCAGTATATGAACTGGGGGACTTTCCCAGAAGTACGGCCAATCTAGGTTTAGGAATGAGGTCTGGTATTGGTCAGCAGGTCAGCGCATCCCTTGCTTGATGTTTTTTCTTTCCCTTTTTGTTACCATTATTATTATTATTCACTATTACTACATATTACTTTATTTTCCATTATTAAAATGTTCTTGTCTCAGCTTACAAATTTTATTTTTGATTCTCCTCCCCATTCCACTGGGCAAAGAGGGTGGAGAGGGGGTGTTGAGCAAGCGACTGTGTGGTGCTTAGTTACCAGCTGGGCTTAAACCACGACATTACTGCAGAGTCAAAAGTCTTTGAAACAGACCATATAGACGCAGCTACAGGTTTGGTAAAATTGTCTCAAACCAGATGTAAGACAGACATTTTTGACTATGAGTGTAATGAAACACTGGAACAGGATTCCTGGAGAGGTGGTAGATGCCCCATCCCTGAAAACATTCAAGGTCATGGACAGGATTCTGAGTAATCTGATCTGTTTGAAGATGTCCCTGCTTATTGCAGGGGGTTTGGATTAGATGGCCTTTAATTGTCCCTTCCAATCTAGGTAATTCTGTGGTTCTGTGGTTATTATACTCTTTTTGTATACTTTGATTATTTTACTTTATTCCAATTTTCTTTACCTCTAGCACTGTAAACTACATTCTTTTTTCCTTAGAAATAACCTTGGAGCCAAGAAATACTAACATGATGGCCTGTCTACCTACTCAGGAGAACAGAGTTCTGTATTCCTTCCTACTTTCTTGTTTTTAAACGTATGTCATGTAAAATACAGATCTCTACCCAACTGCTCACATTCCTCTGGTGAGTGTCTTTTATTCTACTACTTTGGTCTTCAAGCTTCTTTCATTGTGATATCACTTCTCACTGAAATGAGTAAAATAATGCCCAAAACATTTCCTCTGGGGATTGATGACTAAACCATTTGGATCGATTTGTTAGCCCTTGGAGCAGTATATACCTCTGGTAGGTTATGCTGTGTAAAGCAGTGGGGTCTGGGTAGATAATAGACCCACAAGATGTGGGAAAGCAGAATGAGATCTAAACATCAGAGGTCAAAAAAAGTAGGAGATTTTCAAAAGGATGCAGAAGAGACTTCACATTGTCCATTTCAAGGTAAACCGCTGAAAGCTTTCAAAGTAAGTTGATAAGGAAATATTAAAACTCTAAAGGAATCTAGAACCACAGAGGCTTTAGGAATCAGTAAAAATCATTGTTACACATTACTTTCTAGTAAACAGACTCCTGTAAGTCAGAGCTCATTACCTGAAGTTGTGGCAACCTAAGACAATGGAAGAACATGTCATTGGTAAATTCATATGATGGTGTTTAAAGCTAGATGATCAGGTCAGCTTGTTTGTTGCTTTTTTTGTTTGTCTTTTGTCAGACAATTGATCTCTGCAGTATGTTTCTTGTTCTGGCGTAAACTTAAAATGAGCTGTATTTTCAACAACTGGTCAGAGAGACACTTGAGTAAGGATAAGATAACCTTACTGATGAGCTCAGAAAATAGCTATTTCAGGTGCAGGGGAATTAATCAACAAAAGCCTGATATGTCTGTGTTTCTGGAACACTTGTTTTAGAGTAGTGAATCAGGAGAACAAGTCACCATACTCATTAAACAATATTTTTTCTGAACATTCTTTTTTATAAACAAAATTATTTCCAGCTCTATACCAGTTAAAATATCTGGAAGTGTAGCTGGGGATGCAGTTATCTCTCCACAGCACAATGAAATAAAAGTTAAACAATAAGCAATAGGTGCTGTCATACATCTCTCAGCAGAGAACTGGATAAATACACAAAGAAATGATTACAGGGAGTGTCACTGCCATTGTTCAAGCTGTACTGCACTGAATAATACACAGTGAAAAGGAAAAGAAATTATTCCCCTCTGTGATCACATAGTCAGCAGACATTTTGTTGATCTAGTACCAGTCAGACAATAAAGGTGTTTGATCTTACATGAGCACGCGCCCAAAGGCCTTTAATCTGTCACAGTCATTAATGCCAATGACATTTTCACTGACCTGCTAGAATCCTTTAACTCTTTCTAGACAACATTTTGTGACATATCCATCCTTCCAATTAAATCTGATGATCACTTGGTTGAGTGAATATTCTCAGGAGCAAAGGCAAGAAGTGTTCTCCATTGTCTTTTAAATTACAGATCATGATGATGGCCACATGACACTTAATTAGCAAAATACTGAGTGGAATGCATTTTGTAATTTAGCTTCCAAATGACCTTTATATTACAGGAGTCGGTGATGTGTGGGTTAGGATGGCACTAAATGTATCAGAAGAACTAGAAAGAGAAGAAATATTGCATTTTGTACTGGTAAACAAATACAAAAATAAATACATCACAGAAATACAATTTTGTACTTTTACCTCTCCTGAATATTTTACAGTCAAGTATCTTCATTTGACAGTCAAATAATTTTTTTTTTTTTCTAGTAGCATGTGTACAAAGCAGGAAAAAATTCTGTATCATTTAGAAAATTCACTAAAACTAAAAACTGAGGGAGAGATATTTACATATTTTTATTAAAGAATCTCTGAGGCTTTCGGGAAGAAAAGTTCAGGTGTACTCTGTCTCCTTGTGGGTTTATGTGTAAATCTTTCTGTAGTGTAAACAGACTAGGCGCAGGATGACTTATTTTGATCAGTATCCTCAGCAACTCCACATGCTGTGCAGACAAAGCTTTTGAAAGGTTCAGTGTTAGTTATTATGGAGACAGATGGGATTTGCAGCCAGCCTGCACTCCAGATAACCTTACAACAATAGTGCTGAGAGTCATGAAGTTACTGAGCTTGCATAGTTTTACAGCCATGGAAGTGCACGTACGGGTGTCATCTGGCACCATTCTGAGCTAAAGCATACAGAAATTTAAGCCGCTTTTGTTCACAAGGCCAGGTATAACATCCTGATAGTTCTGCTGATGGCTGTTCTCCAGCTTGCAGGTTTCACACCAGAATCTGTACTGGAATGGAGATGTGCAAAGAAACCAGTACCTTCCACAACTACATAGTAAAAAGGGAATTAGACATACCAAAGTTTTTATAGGTTTTCTATTTCTATTTCCATTACCATTGCAGGTATGTAGAGACAGATACTACAGGGGGAATAAAGGTCGTCTCTATCCAACTGACATTTTCACAGCTATGGATGACCTTTCTATTCTTCAGTTAGTATTTTCAGATCACCTTGCCCCACATTGTCTTGTCAAAGTCAGAACTGAAGCTGGAAAAACAAGATCCCCAAAGCCAGATTATAAATCTAGGCAGAATATGTCTGTTTTATTGAAGGTAAGTGCTGCAAGCCCTCTCCTGTTCTCATGTCTTCCAAGTTAAACAGGATGAGAGCCAGACAGTAGACATTAATGAGTGGCAGACTTTCACACAGAAGACAATGAAGTATATTGAGAGAAGTAAGGAAAGCACAAAAGTTTATAATATGAGAAGAAAACAGATAATTTTTTTCCCAATGTTAGTGTATGAGGTACTGAATTTCCATATAATGCTGTGTACTCAGGAGAGAGCAAAGATCATGGCTCAGGGAAGCATCACCTTCTACTTAGTCATTCATTGGTGCCCTACTGAAATATTTTCTTCTCCAGTGTTCTCTCCTTTCTTCATGATGCCTCTGCACAAGTGTAAGAGTTTCCCAAGTGCAACGCAGTGAAGGTCATGCTCAGCAGAATATGCATTTTTATCTCAGGTTCACTTTTTCCTGTTAATGTCCAGGCTGTACAGTTACCATAATTCCTGAAGTGTCAGCTCTCCGGCTAGCCTGAGGCATTTGACACAACAGGATGTGAGGGTACAACTGTCACCCCAACCTCACCTCCAGGCTGCACTGTGATCTTAGAAACGCTCATCAGGTCTTGGCCTTGACAAATGTCGCACGGGCTGAGCTCCTCTTGTGCTTATAAGAAACACTGTCTGCTCCCTGGAACTTATGTTGTCCAATGGGCCCCTTTCTCTTTAACAAAAATGTGGAAATTTATTTTTCTTGCCCACATATCAACCCAAGTGGGACAACATTTTTGTTACTGAAATTTGAAAGAAAGTTATTGACCCAAATTGCATCCAGGATGGAAAATTATTATGACTTAAACCAACTCCTTTGTGACCCTATAAACAGTGGTCCTTAATCAGACCCTTTGAGATCTCCTGGACTGCAGCAGGCTGTGACCATCAAACTCCCTCTGACTGGGACACCTCTCAGAGCCAGAGAACTCTCAAGTTTGCTGTACTTGTATGAATGTTGCTCCCTTAGATTTTTATGTTAGACTGCAATTAAATTAGATTTAGAACTGAATTACTGTTGTGCTTACGTTAAATTCTGTAGAATCTTTTGTTAGGGCTATTGACTAAGTGCTGTGCTGTTAGGTTTAGATTCTTTAAAAACCTTTGGCCTAACCCATTGGTCAAGCCCAGGGTTAAATTTGGCAAGGGATCCATTCTGAATCTTGTGACTCAAAGGGAAGGTCTGCCTTATTCCTTTTCATTCGCACCCTTTCCCATCGTTACCCTTTTTTCATCCCTAGCCTCCATGTACATAATTTTAGGTTGATTTTAGTGTGATTTTTCTCTGTGTGCTCTAGCAATTTAATAAGTAGTAGAGTGAACCTTTCCAACAAATTTTGTTACACTTTCACTTTTATATTAAACTTTTTGTGCTGATACTTTTGCTGATGATTCTTTGAGTGATCTGAAAGACTCATTTTTGACACAGGATCACAGACAGCGGGCAACTCGGGAAAAAAAAAAAATTAGAAAAGCCAATCTCATCCCATGGACAAGGAAGAAGAGAAAAGGGATTTGGTTGTCCCAGTTATATTAAAATTAGGCTATCAGTTTTGGTGGTGGGAGGTCTACCCAAGCCTTCTCTGTTTAAGTGTCTGTCAAGCATAGTATGAAATACATATATGCACAAATATATGACCCTGCTGGAGCTTCTGAATGTCTTCTCAGCATGATGTGCAAATGCTGCTATGCTCTGTTAATCTAAATCTGTGTAAAGTATAAGAAAAGTAATGTTCCATATACTGCAATAATAGACATTTGATCTGAATCTTGCATTCAACTCATTCTATGAAATATTTAACTATTATCTTGGGTATTTTCAAAGTCATAGGAAAGATGATGAAGAATAAAAGGGATCTGCAGGGGGTTTTGTATATCTTTCTCATTTGGAAATGGAAAAGAGCAGTCTGACAGTTATCTTTTGCAAAATTACCATAAGAGGGTTCTAGATTCTTTAGATAAGTTAGCAAACTGTTCTCTGATGTGAGTCTTTTTTACTTAATCGGTATGCAGAAGCAACATGGCACATTGGTGTGTCTACCCCAGGAGTGACTTCTAGATGTCATTGCATTATAAATCATTAAAAAAACACTAAATTCATAATGACCCTTACATTAAACTCACTGAATAGATTATAGTACATTTAATGGCCTGTGCCCACCCTTTTTTTTTTTACAGACTAACAACACTTTATAGGTGGAGAGTTGTTATTTCCACAGTTTTCTATATATATAAGTGGATTGTGTTGCTTTTCACCTTGTTCTATGTTCATGGCTTTGAGTAGCTGCTTTTTATAGGTTTTCTTTGTGAAGGATAAAAGCTCACCCTCCCCATCATTATTTCTCCTTTGAGTTCTCTGAAAAAAAGTGCTTTCAAACACTCTCCTGCCCCTCTAAACATAAAGACAACAAAGAACAAGATGAAAATACATCAGCTCCCTTCCCCCAATATTAGCTTTCCCTTCCTTCGGTAAACCCTAGTGGTTTGAACTATCATTAAAAGGAATTTGTTTGCTTCTACTTTAAGCCTTCCCTATTACACGTGAGTTCTGCAGATCACAGAGCTACAAGTCAGTTGCAGAATATACGTTGCGGTAAGTAGAATTAACCTCTCGACCTTCAGTTCTCCTCTCCTGTGATGCACACAGATACTTCTTTAATCATGAAGAACTTTTTACAGACAAATAAAGGATGGCTTTTTGCCACTTTTTCTCAATGAAAGTTGAGCTAGTAGCCCACAGAATTCAAGTCCCTAGGCAATTTCAGCTGTACTGTGACATTACAGTTGCACATTTGTTCTAAATATCTTTTCAACAGCAAAAATGTATCCATACTTCATTTTGACTTGGGAAAATGAAATGGAGCATTTTTATTAAAATACATGGGTTTTGTACTTGTTCTTTAGATCTTATAAAAGTGTATTTACAAGCAGCTGCATATATTTCTTAATTTTTTTTTTTTTTTTTTTAAGTATACCCATGATTTTGCAGAAAATTGTTGGAAATGAAGCTCTGGCTGTTAAAAAGAAACAACTACAACCTATTTTTAAAAAGTAGTAATAGAGAAGAAATTATTTGACTGGTTCTAATAGGAATGGTTGTGCAAAATCGGAAATTCAGCTGAATGCAATAAAGCTTGGCAATACTTTGAACCTGACATAATTAAGCCAAAATATTTCAGGAGAAAAATATGTTATGTTTCCTAGAAATGAAAGCATCAATAGATTGCGTAACAGATGCAAATAAAAGCTATTTTCTTATTGTTGACATTAGGGCCAAGAATGAACACCTTACACTATAAATGACAATCTATGTCTATTTGTTGCAAATGTTTTAAGTTGATTATGCAGCAAAGACAACAGTGGATCAAGTTTTGTGTGTAATTAAGTTTTTTTTTTTTCTCTGATGAATGAGAAAGAATGCAGTAAAATTTGTATAATAGTTTTCAGGATAATTTTCTGGCCAATTTAGGAAATAATTACTTCTTAATTTTCCGTTAATATATGGGAAATTATGTAAATTGTGTAACCACACTAACTTTTATAATTCTCCTGAGGAGTTGTTTGTGTATTACCCTTTATTTCACTATTTCAAATGAAGGTAGAAGAAATAAAGGGATTTATTCGATAATAACATTTATCTTGTTTGTAAGAAATACTTTTAATTGTCTTAAAACAATATAAAAAAAAAAATCAATTTACTTAGAAAATAATTAGATCTTATTGTGTGAAACACTTTGTTTTGCCAAAACAGATGGACATATGAATTTCTGGGGCATTTGTATGATTTGCATTTTACGGTAATGCTTATCTTACTTCTGGACATAACTACAAAAACAAAATCCCTCAGACTGTGCTGGTACAAGAGGACACACTTTGTACTTCTGCAAAACGATGATACATTACTTTATTTTGGTTCCTCACTGTATAATTACAAACCTTAGAGAAGTGGTATATTTGTATATCTGCTAGGAAGATACATGTATTTTCAAGCAACCAGGTTTTCTAGAATAAGCAAATCCTGAAAACTCTTTGGGCTCTTCATTGTATGACACACTTGTACTCTAAAAAGCCTTAAGTATTGTACAGAAATAATAAAATATTCCTCTTGTAGAATGGTTGTAACTAGTGGCATGGCCTCTTAATCCAGTTAACAGGTCTTGACAATTTACTGTGCTAACTCTGTCATGTTACTTCTATAAGTGCAAGTTTTCAGGTCATGAGAATGAAAAGTATTCTAACTTCAGCCTCTAATGAAAGACTTGAACTATCTTACTGTTGTTCTGTAACAATATTTCCAAAAAAATTCTATTATTCTTTGTAATGTTTTGTGACTTGATAAGCTTCTGCATCTTGATAGTGAAAAGGATTTTTTAATTTATTTTTTAGAGTAATGTCCCCACAAGGATACCAAGGGATGATTTTTACATCATGTTAGTATATATGAAATTTCTTATCAAAGGAGAAAATCCCTATCAAGGTATGCATAAATATATTTAACCAATATAGTTTTATACACTGTAATTAAAGAAAAGTAAGTGGATATTTTCCTCAGGTGAAACTATCTAGTTTTAGGCCAGTCATGCAATATTTGAGAGACAGTTCAGTGTTTATCAGTTGCTGCAGTAAAAACTTATATTGAAAAGCTTTGCAGTGTTTTTGATAGCCTCCCTTTGTCTCTCTCAGGAAAAACACGAGATTGTTTCTTCTGCTAGGGCCAGTGAAAGCACCGGAGAAAGGAAGCTTACCTGGGAAGATGGTGTCTTATGAACACAAAGAGCATCTGTGCAGGTACACATATAGATATAATTTAAGGAAGCCTGCCATTTGGTGTTCTGTTGATAACACAGCAGATGTGAGACTGAATGAGAGATTTGAACGGGAAGAAGCAATTGTTTTCACAAACTCTTACTTTCCCATGAGGGGACGAACCACAAGAAAGCATCAAGTCTCCTACTGGAACATATATTTCGATTCCCAGGAGACTGAAAGGGGAAATAATCTGTATCAATAGACTAAGTAACTTAAAGAACTAAAAGTATAGGGTTTTCTCTAACAACAAATAACTTAAAACTATAGTGATTTTTTGACAAGGAAAATCTCTAAATTTAGAATGTGTGTCAATCATTATATTAAGTAACTTGTAAGAAAGAGAGATCTGTATTTCTCTGTCAGACTGCTTGCTTACCAACAATAAAGGCAAAAAGCTGTGTCCCTTAGAATTTATTAAAGTTATATTATGTTAATATAAATATTTTATGATATATTTATTATATTTTTGAAACAGATGATCAGTAACTACTTTTTTTTCTCTAAAGGAGGAAAATATTTTTGTATCATTAATGCAACACCTACAGCCCCAGTTCTAAACTGGATAGTGAATGGTTCTCTTTTCTGAGCTCTCAGGATAGCCTCCTAAGTTTTACTCTACACTTCCCATTTAGTCATTTTCTTGTCTGGTCAGCCTAGATTTTATCATTCTGGCCTATTGGCTCCTGTGTAATAAGAACTGCTTTGAAATTTGAGGCAGAGAGTTCACCTCTTTCAATCCTTTTCTAAAGAAAAGCTGAAGCATCTGAAAGCATGAAGGCACAGGACCCAGGCCTCACTGCCAGTTTGTAGTCATTTGGAGCCAGATAGATTAGACAAGCTGTTCATATATGATAAATTCAAAGTGTCAGACTTGGTGTTGATGTACAGAATAATTCTGTGATGTAGAATACTTGGTGTAGACATGACAGATGCAAAGTATGACAACAAGGTCCATGGCAGCTCTGAGATGCCTTGAGCTCGAGGTGTTACCTCTCATTTCCCATAAGGCTGTTTTTGTTTAAGAATCATGGGAACAGAGAAAACTGTCCTGAGACATTATCTACTCAAGAATAATCTCTCCTGTGGCAGTAGTCTTTTTCCATATCACCTCTAATCTTCATGTTGCTTTTTGAATTTTACGTAGCATTTAAAATTTCTTATTGTATAAACTTTCTATTTTACTTATTCTTTTAATGGTGTTTGTTGTATAGCTGGGTAATCTGGATCTTAATCTTTTGCCAAACATTTCAGCATATGACAAACCCAGTTTAAAGGGTTTTTTCACACTCAGTGACAGAAATCGGAATTAGACCTTTCTATTTTTCTAAACTTTCTTTTAACTTAAACTTATTTGCAACATGGTTTTTGAGTTGTAGATAATTTTATTTTCTTCATAATTTCTACATATAAAGCTTGATTTTACTTCATTTTATCTTCATTCTTCTATAAAGCTTTTCTTCTTAAGTCTTTTTTATTGATCATATATACTCACCACGGGAACACTTTTATCACTACAATGTCTAAGCTTTTCTAAGCATTATATGTCAATGTGTTGCACGTCTGCATTTTCTTCCTAACAACAAGTTTGGATGTCACTCTAACCTGTGTGTCAGCATCCAGTTTTTAGTTAATTGGCTTTTATTTGTCCTAAACGCTGTGTTGACTCCAGAGACTGTATGATGCTTGTCAGATGAAATTATGGTAATGTTTTATTTGTAAGTTTAGAGTTGTTGAGGTAGAATAAAGGTAATACTGAACATAAAAAATAATTTATTGCAATTACATTACAGGACAAATGACCACATCTTGCACTGAATATAGAACATAAATAAATTTAGGAGGTGAAAAAGTATATCTGTCTTTTCTGTTCAGCACTGGTTTTCACAAGATGAAGCATTTCACATCTGTAATTCGACTTCCTGTCAAGCCAAGAAAAGTATAAATATGAGAGCAAATAAGTACAGATTTTGCTTTCTGAAAATGATTTTTTGATTTTTATAAAAAGAAAGACTGCTAAATGTGTATCTTGTTTGTTCTTGTGTACTATATGTAAAATAGAGCAATAATTTCAGTGTAACGTTAATAAACTCCTCATTCTGCTTAGAAAGACAGGGCTCATAGAAGAGCAGTATTTAGCTGACCCATCTTTAATAGTTATAGCTGTCCTTCTGCTCACATTGTTTTTTATAATATGACAAATTCTAATTGCTTTTTTTAGGTTAAAATCAGTGTTTCAAAATAACAAATCCCTAACTCTGAAATTACAGTTTGTTTAACTGTTTCATGCATTCATAAATGCTTTCAAAATTGCTTTCTCATTTTTAGTCCTTGAATAAACTACATTCAGGCTACTGAAGTTAATTCCTCTTCATGCATGTTGTGTAGTTTCACATTCTGACCAAAAAAAAAAAAAAAAAAAATCACTTTTTACTTCTCTTCCTTTACAATCATTCCAGAAATCCTCATGAAGAGACATAAAGGCAGTTTAAACACGTTTCATTCATTCTGCTCTGCATGTAGATGTTACGTTTCACTGGATTCCTTATTTGGAGTGGGTAACATTTGATACCTTTCCTTCCTTGTTTCCCTCTACCCTTCTCATTTTAATTTCACTTCTGGTGTTATGCAATATTTTGACTGAATGAAAAAGGAGAACTGTAAGTCAGGGAGTGTACTCTGCTGAATGTTGGGTATAACAGAAAATAAAGTAGTAAATATTAAATAAAAGTATTCGTGAGGAAGAGCATAGAAGCAAATATATATGTGTGCTTCTCTGTCTGAATCTAACTCTAAGAGGGAAAACTAGTACGTCCAAAGCAGAATCTTAAACCTGGAAAAATATTTACCTTTTTCTATGCAGGATAGAGGTTATGTAGACTTTAGTGCATGTGGTTTATATATTCCTTTAATATTTTTTTCATCACTATAGATAAATTAATAATTACATGACTTTGATGACAGTATGACTGTTCAGTAGAAATTTATGCCACATGAACCTGTATACGTACTTAGAATAAAGGAAGAAAAAGTTTTTGAAGAAAATAACAAAAAAAAAGAGAAAATACATAAGTTACTTCTTTGCACAAGGGTAATTTCTGCTTGGATAGCATGCAAATAAATTGGCAAAGCAGCAATGAAAAAAGGGTCTTATTTGCTTTTAGATTTTACATTTTTGAGGCACAGAAAGGAAGCAAAAATATACCAAGGAGGCACAGCACTTTCAATTTCAGATTAAAAAAAATATCATAAAATAATTATAAATGCTGATAATACAAAACTGGAGGAGTGGCTGACACACCAGAAGGCTTTGTTACCAATCAGCAGGACCCTGATGGGCTGGAGAGTTGGGTGGGGAGAAACACAATGAGGTTCAACAAGGGCAAGTGCAGGGTCCTGCACCTGGGGAGGAATAACCAGCACAGGCTGGGGCTGACCTACTGGAGAGCAGCTCTGCTGGGAAGGGCCTGGGAGCACTGGTGACTGACAAGTTGGCCAAGAGCTGGCAGTGCCATTGTGGCCAGGAGGGCCTGTGGTGTCCTGGGGTGCATTGGGAGGAGTGTGGCCAGCAGCTTGAGGGAGGTGATAGCCCCCCTCTACTCAGCCTTGGTGAGGCCACATCTGGAGTGCTGTGTCCAGTTCTGGGCTACTCAGTACAAGAGAGACATGGAGCTACTGCAGAGGGTCCAGCAGAGGCCACAAAGATGATGAGGGGTCTGGAGAATTTCTCTTATGAGGAGGCACTGCAGGAGCTGGACCTGTTTTGTCTGGGGAGAAGGTTGAGAGGGGTTCTCAATAATGAATATAAATATCTTGAAGGCAGGTGCCAAGAGAATGGTGCCAGACCCTTTTAGGTGGTGCCCAGCAACAGGACAAGAAATTAGGACCGTAAACTGAAACACTGGAAATTCCATCTCTACTCAAGAAAGAACTCTACATTGAGGGTGGCAGAGCACTGGAACAGGCTGCCCATGGAGGTCATGGAGTCTCCCTCCCTGGAGATATTCAAAACCCACTTAGATGTGCTTCTGTGTCACCTGCTCTATGTGACCCTGCCTTGCCAGGGCCTTGGGCTGGATAATCTCCAGAGGTTCCTTCTCACCCTAAAAATTCAGTGATTCTGTGGACTATAATTTCCTTTTTCTTGCCTTCTTTATATTCTCCTGGATGTCCAGGGAAATTATTTCAAATAAATAATTCTTTTTATGTTTATTCCATAAGAAAAAAATGCAACTTGTACCTCTCTAACACAACCAAAGCCAGATAAAAGTTCTTGTAGCACAACCTTAAATTTCATTTTGCTTTTTATATTCTGTTTATTTCAGATAGATTTACATGCATTTAATAGCAAATGCAACTTACACTTGCAAATGAAAGTCATTGCCAAGTCCAAACAAATGTATCACTAGTCCATAAGAGCTGTTCACTTTTCAGAATCAGTTCACATGACTGGGTCCTAAGGATAAAAAAAATAACAGACAGGCACTAAAAGAAAAGAAAGAGAAATGCTAAGCATTCTGGGTGGTATGTTATGATCATTCATAAAATAGATTGTTTAAAGGACATGTTTTATTATTATCTTATTAAACTAACACACTGTTTATGTGACTATATGAGACATTGTATAATAGCATAATAAAATTGCAACTGGATAGATAACTGTGATGGAATGAGTATTGCTTCAGTGGTGCATGCCAACTTATGGAAGGCTAATGCCAGCTGAAGTAACATTTTTTGGTTCAATGATTTAGGCTATCAGCATCCTGGAAGCTGCCTCAGTAGGCATGCTTTTGTCTGATTCAGTGTTTAAAATATCATTGGTTAAGGAAATATTTACATGTATTCTAAGATCTAAGAAATCATCCATCTCCTTTTTTCTTTTTCATTTGGTTTTCTAAATTTTTACAGCAGACAGAGTCTTACATTTCAGTTGTGGAATTCAAACAAGAACTATTGAAACAATTACTGTAAAATTAATGCAGAAAAGTGAGGTTTTCAGGGGCTTTGCTTGTTCCCTGGCTTTAATTTCTGGTTGGTTTGTGGGATCCTTGGTTTGGGTTTGTGGGGTGTGTATGTGGATGTGTGTATGGGTGTTTTAGCATGTATGCCTACGTGCTTCTTGTTTTGATGTTCTGTTTTGGTTTTTTGAGTGGGTGCAGGGACTTTCTATCCATCATTTATAACAAGGCCTTGAGGAATATATGCAGGAAGATACAGCATAATAACTGACAAGCTAAGTACCAAATGTGACTCAAAAACTGAATGCCTGTGCTAGTGGATCTCTTTTTAGCTCAGGTGTAGTTCTGTACTCTTTGGATTACACTGTATCTGAACAGTTTGAGTCGTCAAGAGAGAAGCTATGGTTTCATGAATCTGTTGCAGATTTGGCATTGATCTCATCAATTTTGATTTTGTAATGGCTATAAATTAAGCCTGTGTGGTCCTCAAGCATTTAGAAAATTGAGCACCAAGAAATGGCCATATGGACGATACCTTTTTTATTGTTGCAGTGCAAAGCCACACAGTGTTTACTCTCCTTTCACTCCCTTCGCAACCATCTGAGTGGTGACGTCATTTATCTACATCAAATTGTGCTGTGCAAATGAAGAAAAAAGAATTATGAATCTCAACAGGAGCCTTCAATGAGATTTTAATCCCTAGCAGTTCTACAAGCCCAAGAAACTCTGATGCTAAATGAAAAAAAGAAAAGAAGCAAAACCCATCAACCAACCAAATAAAATAATCAAAAACCAACCATCCAACCAAAAAGAGAACAAAAAGACAAAAAGAAAAAAACAAAACCAAAAAACCCAAAAAAACAAACAGAAAACCAACAAACATTCCAGAACTATCTGGTGTTCTAGGAAACCTGTGTAAAGTTAGGAACGCTTAGCAAAAATAATAATAATTCTGATTTCCATTATGAACACAGACACCTGGGTTTTTTATGTGATTAAAACAAAATTTTCAAAATCATGCTCAGTTACAAACATGGCATTAAATACATGTTAAGATTTTTAAAAGGAAAGTAGATTTTTCAGTGATTCAAATTCAGCAGCTCTATGCAATATTTTAGCCTAACACAGCTGAACTTCAATACTATTAGTTAGGTGAAAGTAGGAGACTAACTGGAATTAATTTCCAACTTTAAATGTCTGCATATTTATGCTGAGTTCTCTTTGTAAAGTTTCTAGAAAGTTCAGAATTTCACTCCAACCCCTGAATGCCATAAAAGTTGAATATTATTTTTTTAAGAAGTCAGTTACTGTGTATCTCGATCAATGCCTTTATCATCTTTATTTATTTATTCTTCACCTACAAAATGAGGAAAATGTATGTTTTTCATTCCACAGGAATGTTGTGAAAGTAATAGTGACATGATGTTCGAATTTTTTGGAAGCGTGTGGGTCAGACTCAAAGGCATTCTGGTATTAATGAAACAAATTCACTTTGCTGTGCAAACAGACTGGAATAGTTTATATTTTCAACTGAAAACCTATTCCTAAATTATTCTGGCCTATTTGAAAAACGTAATTCACAGTTCAATCAGGAGTGGCATTTACCTTCTGTTTTGTTACACAGTGATTCCTGTGCTTTAAAATAATAATAAAAAAAAAGATTAATTAAATGCTGCATCTTGGTTTTTTTTAATAGTCAATTATTTTAAGGTGTCACAGTTTTCTGTCTTTTCCTTTCACTTTTTCTCCTCCTTCTTCTTTCCTGTCTTTTGCTTTTATCTGTATCCCTATAGGCATTCTGATCCTTGAGTATGGTCAAAGACAGTCTGGGGACACATGAGGAAATAGTCCAGTTGACAGAAATTACAAAGTAGGAAGGTCAGAGTGTTTGATTCTTACATATTTTTACTTTGAAATTGAGGTTGTCAAACCTTGCAACATGCTCAGCTTAATATAAATGAAGTATGGCAATAAAAAATGAGTTAATATTAAAAAATAGGTGTAGCATTGTATGTCCCATGCTTTCTAACTGTAATATGAGTGTAGGTACACAGAATGTTCAAACTAGATTTTTTTTTTTCATGATTATCTACTTGTGTAACAAAGTTAGATAGTCTTGCTCCAAAATTATTTATTTTATGCAGACAGTTTTGAGCACAGTTATGAAAAGAAATACTTTTCATTCACAGTGATCCCCAAACAATTTACCACCTTCTGAAACTGATTCCATGTTTGTAAACATTAACAAGAACTCTGGTGAAACAGTCGTTTCTGACAAAAAATATAGCAGTTCACACACCATGGTTGGACAGGAACTGGATATTTTAAGTCAGATGAAATCATGCAATTATGTAAAAAAAAAAAAATTAATTTCTAAATGTTGATCATTTTAGAATGTATAAACCCTCTTGAGTATCTTATTGTGTGCTTTGTTTTGTGCTTGTTTTTTATGTGATTAAAACAAAGTTAGAACATAATCAGCATTTTCACTTCTCACCTACATGGAACACCATTTAAAAAGTTTCTTTCCCAGTCACATCCCTGATTTTAAGTGGAGAGAGGACAATTGCATTTAATATAGTCTAGAAGTGAATTTTTATAACTGTTTCTAGCTGAGAATGTGTCCCAGTGTTTTCTTGTTCTGGTACTGTCTTCACATTTGAGAAAATTTTAAAATAAGATTGCTACAAACATTAGAAAAAAAGCCCAGAAACTTAATTTTAAAAAATATTACATAGTAAAATTTTATAACTTCTCAGGTTTTGTTGTTGTTGGGGACCTTTCATTGTTTTGGATGTTTTTAATATGTTTTTAAATTTTATTTTAATAATAGTGGATTCTTAGCAGTTTTAGGAGTATTTCTCCTCTAGTTATACATTTATGTTCCCCTATTCATTCTTTATTTAAAATATACCCTCATTGTATCCAGTAGAAACTGATGTGTGCTTATCTCAGGGGAAAATTGTCCCTTGGAATGAGATATATAAGGTTTTAAACACTTCTTGCTCTATAAAGGTAATTTGGAAGTCAGCAGAACAACCTCAGATGCTATGTATTGCCGTTGTTTTCAGAAACAGTATATGGCTCTGGAGCAAAAGTGTCATAAATCATAGAAAATACATATTTATGAATTAGACCATTTTTTTGCACATATTGTTGATATTCTACTTGAATTATGACCATAACCTAAAATTACTTGAATTAAAAATACAGGCCTGATAAACAGCAGATTGAAACAGGAAGTAAAAATATGGAAGACAGGGCATTTATTGACCATTAAACTTTTCATATATTTTAGAATAAAAGGAAGTCAAAGAAATTAATTGACTAATTTTACCTTGGTAACGTAGCCTACTAAGAGCAATGACACTATTCTATTACAATTTATCTAAGCCTTTTTGCTTCTTAACATCTGAAATTTTGCAATGAATGCTAAAAAGATGGCAGTGTTCATCACTGTCAGATCATGACTGCCAATGTAGCAGGGAACCAGTGGCAGGTAATTGAGTAATTTTTTCTCCATTTTGCACATACTGATCTGTAATGATCAAGTCACATTTTTATCTATTCACAATAAGTTGAAAATTTTGAATTTTTACTGTCATTATAATGCTTTTTTTCAAGATTGTGAATAATTTCTCTACACATCCTTTTAAGATCTCTTAGTATGTCAGCATTTTTCTCTAAGTGGACACCAGAATGGTAGAAAACATTGAAGTCGCAGTTTTATGTGGTCTAGATTCCTTCCTCTTTAGTCAAATGTCTTTCTTTTCAAAACAAGTCTGAGGCAAATAATTTTGCCTTAAAATTGTACTAATCTTTGATGATCTACAAAAACATACATTGCTGTTTTCCTATCATGGTTTGAGCCTGGCCAAATGCCAGGTACCCCCAAATTAACACACCCACACCCAGGGCTCGTGAGTTGAGATAAGGAAACCCGGGAGAAGATGCACTCAATGGGCAAAACAGGACTAACTTAGGTTGCAAAGTGATCTAATTTATTACTAACAGAGTCAGAGGAGTAAATGAGAGGTAAAATAAACCCTTCAAGGCCACCGTTTCTCCGCTCACCCCCCTCCCTCCTTCCCAGCAGCTGCACAGGGGAACAAGGCATGGAGGGGGCGTTAGGTCAGTTCATCACCCAGATCTTCTTCCCCTGCC
>VZRN01001873.1:11281-33077 GCA_013397935.1 Dasyornis broadbenti | reverse complement strand
AGGGTGCAAGTCAAGGCCTGTTTCTCCACTAGGACTCCCTCTGGACCACGGCCACTTTCAGGGTATCCACTCGCTTTGGGGCAAGTGGATCTCAGCATTTCCCGTGGGCCCCCATGGGCTGCAGGGGCACCCCCTCCTTCACCATGGGCCTCCCCATGGCCTGCAGAGGCTGCAGAGCTCCGGCGCCTGGAGCTCCCCCTCCCCCTCCTTCTCCACTGACCTTGGTCTCTCCATGTTGTTTTCCCTCACATACTCTCACCTACTCTTCCTCCTCTGGCTAAGGAAAAGTGCGTGCACCCATTGTTTTGATTTCTTCTTAAATATGTTTTTCACAGAGGCGTAACCAACATCTCTAATTGGCCCAGCCTTGGCCAGCAGCATGTCCATCACCTCAGAGCTGGACATGGTGAAAGCTTTGAGAAGCTTCACCGAGGAGCCATCTTTGTGGGCCCCTACCCCTAGAAAAACCTGGGCCAAGCTAAACCACGACATTTCCAAATCAATTTTTAAATTATTAATATCACCTACTTTCATTGTTTCAATACATAGTATTTTGCTGCTTTAAAGCAACTGAAGTTTGTAAACTCTATAGTAGCTTAGCTGTGAATGCTGAGGTGGTAGTTGCTGTGAAGTTTCAGGTACCTCTTTATGTATGTATAAGAAGATATGTAGGCTAGGATTCATTAAATATTACTCTAGAGCTTAGAAAAAGAAATAATAATCATATAAACTGTTCATTTTGAGATACTTTTCTGAGTTATCTCTAGAACATGCTTCATCTGACCTATGTTAAACATCTAAACTACATTATGAGAAGAATTGCTCTCTCGGGACCTCTCATCTCCTCCAGGGATTAGAAGGTGAGGCCAGGTTAACTAGTTCAGTCATAGAATCCTACGACATCAATATTTGGAAAAAAAAATTGAATCTTGACTTGAGATCTTACTCCTTAATAGATGGATGTTATAAATTTCATATATTTGGAGCTAAGCCAATATTTTAATTGGTTTGTTGGGAAAAAGGACCGTTGACTGGGTCTATTCCTTACTCCCTAAATTTCAGGAGATAGTACCTTACAAGATGTTTATGGAATAATGTATGAATTTTATATACCAGCTTCCTATTTGGTTCATACTCTCTATGTCTTTTGGAGCATAAATCGATTCTGGTGAATTGTCTGATAGATTCTATCTGACATGAAAATAGCAATATAAATATTAGAAACACCCAAAATAAATGTGCTTGAGTTTATGCAAGCACAGTCACACATTATTTTACCTACAGCTGTCATGCACTTACAGTTTCCTGTATTAATTGCATGTATTTTATATGTTTAACATTCTGTCTCCATCATGGCAGACCTAGATATTACAGCTGACATTTAAACCAAACTCCCAACTCCCTGATTAGTGCATCTTATTAATAAAACTGCCTCAAAAATTTTTCTTTTTTTTACCCAATGTCCAAATACACTGTTCTTCTTTTTGGTTTTGTTTTGATTTGGCTTGTTTGTTTGTTTTGGTTTTGTTTGTTTGTTTGTTGTTTTGTTGTTTTGTTTTTAGTTTTAGTTTTTGTTTTGTTTGTTTGGTTTTGATTTTGGTATTGTTTACCTCCAAAAACATCTTTTATTTAAAAACCAAGAAGGTTTAATGCTATTTCTTCCAGGAAAACTTTAGTTTAGTTTTGAGAGATTTCCAACCTGCTCTTTGATAATTTAAAATAAATTATAAATTCATACGTGAGCTCTCACTAGAAGTAAAAGCCAAGCAGATGTTGGGTTGAATGACACATCTGTTGGCTTGAGAAGAAATTATATGTATGCCAAATTGGATTTGCCCTTTATTTTTCTTAGGAGACTGAATCTCATAACTGAAGCAGGCAAAACATAACAAGGAAAATAATGGCTTTTAAGTCATCAGTTCCATTGTAAATTCATATTTTAATGATAATATTTTGCATATTTTAAATTGCATTATAAAACATTTAGCTTAGAGATGAACTGTACTTAGAGATACGTGACTGGGCTGATAAAAATATCATTGGATGTATTCAATGACATATTAACAGTCAGTATAAAAAAGATAGAATTGCTTCACATCATCAAAAATATACTTTTGTGAGCAATATAGTAATTAAAATCAGTTTATAATTACTTAACTAAACATTTTACTATTATGAGATAAATGACTTAATCTATTTCTAACCAGGAAATAGTACTAAACCCAGTATAATTTCTAAACAACAGAAATAAAATTTTACACTGGAAAGAGCTGAGTAGGCAGCTTATAAGAGAAACATCCCTACACATTCAAATCATAAAAGGGGTTGGGGTTATTGAGGGTGAAGTAAGAATAACATTTATTCAAATGTTCTGAAAGGATCCTGTTACAGATATGATAATACATTTTAAACACATAATAATGAATTCTCTTAATAACACTTATTACTGGAAGGAAATGTACAGAAGTTTGTAATACAGGAGCAAAGAGACACTGAAATTGAACAGCAACAAATTTGAAGTTGATTAAAGAGAATACATCTTTACACATTACATAATTAACCCATAGTTTTCATTGCCACAGTATATCCTTGGGACAAGAGTTGGATTGATAAAAGGATTACAGTTATGCAGCTGATGAAAACACTCACAGCCACGTTAGAGAAGAAAACCAGAAAAAAAAAAAAAGTTTTAGCACATAATTTCATCACTAACTGAAAGAACAGATAAAACTTTGGCATTTTGCAAGTTATTTAATAAAAATTATTCCTGTATTTGTTTTTGGAATTTTAATCAGAAACATTCATTATTCAAAGATAGATGTATCCTAATCAATTGTTTCATTCTCATTTTGGCTGAGAAGCTTAAAATTTTGGTGTAAAATCTTTCTCTTAATCCTTGTCCATCTAGGATTATTTTTATGTATTTTTTCCCAGTGAAATCTCCTCACATGTTCCTTGGTTCCAAGTTTCTCTGAACTACAGTTGTCTTTGTTTTCTTTGTAACTGTTTTTACTGAACAGTATAAGGTCACACTCCTTTAGTGATAACTCACCACCACAATTTCTATTTATAATCTGGAATCTGTAGCATCATTTCACATTTGCATTATTCCACTCCACAAAATTTATTCTAAAGTCACAGGCAATTCAATTAACTGAACATAGCTGCTCCCTACAGGTTTAATTAAAGTTTAACTCAAACGAATTTAAATAATGGTTTCCTGTTACTAGTTCATTGTTATGCCAGGTAAACAAACAAACAAAAAATCTCAATTCAATACAAATCCAGTCAATTCACAGGACCTTGAACTGTTGAGGTAATAGAAATCTGTTGTTTTTCATTAGTAAGTAAAGAAATCATGTTTACTGGGAAACTCATACTAGCATCAGGATTTTAAATATCTCTTCTTCCCATTTAGGGTTAAATAACCTTTCATTTTTACATTCTTCTTTTTTAAGAATTCACTAAGGTTAACTCAATACCTTGGTGCAGGGGAGTAGCAATATTTAAATCAAAGAAAAATTGTACAACAGAATAACTTGGTTTTGTCAGGATGTCTGGAAGTCGTTTGGTCCAACCCATTGCTGAATGATTAGTTTGAGAGAGGCTTTTCTCCATGTGAACATTGAAAATCTCTGTGAACGGAGATTTCACAATCCTTCAGGGCAACCTGCTTCTTTACTTAGTTACCATTCCTATGAAGAGCTTATTTCCCTATTTGAGGTAAGAATTCTTGTTCCTGCAGCTTGCGTTCACTAATTCTTCCCCTTTTGCTTTGTTCTTCAAAAGAAGAGCTCATCTTCTCTGTAATCATCTTCCAGGTCAATGAAGAAAGCCATTACATCCTTCTTCAACTGTATTCTCCAACCTGAACCAAATCAATTTCCTTGACATCTTCCCATGTGTCTTTTTTTCCATACAGACAGCTGGGGTATTGAAGGATAAAAAGCTAAGCTGTTTCAAATATTTGCATCACTTGTTTCGAAATGTGATGGTAATTTTCAACTGAAAGAAAAAAAAAAAAAAGTTTTATTTCCTGTTGTGCCCAAACAACACATGAAATGGACATATGCAACAGTTGATCAAAGTGGCAAAGCATGCAGAGGAAAATAATATGGAAATGCTAGGAATAGTTTAAGCAAGTTATTATCTGACTAGTTAAACTTCATATTGCTGATGTTAGACTGTATCTATTACCTGACCTATACGTCTTAAAGCTCCTGCTGAAATCTTTATTCTATGCCAAAACCTGCAGTATAGTTGTAGCATAAGTAATTTTTAGAAATATTGCTGCTGACATTATGCGTCAGTTGACCTTAAAATTTCGTGCCACTCATTCTATTGAAAACCATGAGATGAACTTTACAATGACCAGAACAGAGCATTGCAATGGAAGAAATAATATAACTTCCTTGCAGTAGCATAGTTGCTCAGAAACACAGCAAAAGTAGAGCAAGCAGATCAAAGGAAATATAAAAGACTGGAGTTGCAAACACTGTCAAGGCTTGTGTCTCTAAAGAAAAGAGTTTGGAAGTGACCTTGTTTCATTATCAAAGACTAAAGTTCATATTCTGCAAATAACACCAATCTTGGATGTAAAATCAACTAAAGTAAACTGATTGAAATAAATTAAAAAAAAAAAAAAATCCAGGAAACATCTATGAAGACTGTGGTAGATGAAACTAATGTGTCTTCTTATTTTAGATCTAGAAAAAAAAACATTTAACACTAGTAAGTGAGAAGCCAAAAGTTAACATTTCATTTAGCAGTAGTGTTTTAGTAGTAACAGCATAATTGTAATAGTAATAGAACCAAATATAACATTAAAATAATAAAATCTCCTAACTTGATATACAAAATACTTTTTTACAAGAGAAAATAACATTTAAAAATTTACAGAAAAAAGCTAAATTACAATGTTCTTAAAGATTCCATTTAAAAGACAATTCCTTGAATTATTGTTAAAAATTTTGTGAGAAATTCATGGAACAACTAATATGATCTTTGTCAACTGCTCCTTTTCCATTAATAGTACAACAGAGGAAAAAAACCCTCATCCTTTTTCCTGTTAACAACTGGATTCTGTTTTACAGTCCCAGCACCAGATGGTAAATGGTTGTCTGTGGAGAACCATTCATAATGGCAGATCCTGTTGAATTTTTATCCCATAATGATGTTTCAAATACTTCACGGAAATATCTTATGAAAATATCTCATTAAAACAGAGGAGAATATTTTTCAGGAAATTGTCATTTTAATTCTGACATAACAATCCTGAACTCCAAGTGAGATATACAAAATACTTCAAAAGCTGAGCCTAGGAACTGAAATTATTAATTCTTCTTCATATTAAAAATCACACACTTGACAGATGCAGACTTTTTATGGATTACTATAATTTTTCATCTTGTCCCAAGTGTTAATGACTCTTTCTCTCTGTCCCACAGGGACCAACTATCCCTCCTTTTTAAGTGTTCTGACTCAGTAACATAATTACATTATAAATAGAATAAACATGTTTAATGCATTTTAGTTTAATTTTCCTGTTTCCTGTCTTACCTGCTTGAAAATTTGTTCTTTTCCATCTCTACTTGGGGATGTAATAGCTTTTCCCGAAGTACCACATCCAGCTGATTAATCTAGAATGTCTCCATGATCAGAGATCCCCATAGCGAAATTTCTAAAGGCAACTCTTCAGTTTTACACCAAAAAGGGTGAAAAGGGTGAGGACCAAGTTAGTTGTCCATGTTTTCATAGTTATGATAATTCCCCTCTATTTCAATTAAAATAGGGAACTGAAGTTGTGCCATTGAGGTCAGCATCAGGGGCAGACCACTCAGTAAACACAAATCAGTACTCAGTAAAAAGAATAGCAGGCATGATTCATCACACTGGCATTTCATGTAAAGGGAGAGAAATAAACATGCAGGAGAATGTTTTTTTTTTTTTTTTTTTCTTTCTCCCACCTAATAACTTAATAAGACCTGACTGTGGTTACAATGTCAGTTCTTGTGAGATCACAGTTGGAGTGGGCAGTATGGTGAGAGAAAAGCAGCTCAAATTTTGAACTTGAAAGTTAGATTCCAGATCTAATTAAGTAAGTGGATTGAAAAGAGGCACGAGACACTGAAACTGGAAAATACAATTGCAGATCTGTTTTCATGTTGCTATGCTGATTTAGGCAAGCCATACATTATCTCTACAGCTCCATTTCTGCACTATTCATGGAATGATTAGCCCCAACAGGAAGGATTTATGTTAGTTGGGTCTTTAAAAATGTAATTCATTAAAGGAGTGTGGTAAATATTGTTTATTCTCTCTGTATCATTTTCAGTACTTTTTACCTTGTTTCTTTTTTTTAAGGCCATTCCAATAGGTCTTGTAAGCCAACATCTAGGATTCTCTTTTCTACCGACTTGAAACAACAGCTAGTCCACTTGGGTCTTTAGCTTTCTATCAACATACTCAATTTTTCATATTTTTTCCCATATTCCAGATAGAGAACGTAGTCCATCACTTATTGATTCAGAACAAGGGAAAACCTTAAAATATTCAGCTCTTATTTGCTTATGAACTAGAGACAGCACGGCATCATACTGATGCTAAGCCTTCCAGTTTGAGTTCCAGCTCAGATGTTGCAGCTCTCTTATTCAAAGTTTCATATTTAAAGTTCACTATAGAGTTAATAGTCCTCTTGACTTTGTTCAAGACTGGATACTTTCTCAATGGTTTGGTTGGTTGGTTGGTTGGTTGGTTGGTTGGTTGGTTGGTTGGTTGGTTGGTTGGGGTTTTTTAACAGTTTAGTGTGCTATTTAAATATTTTTATTTCACTGTTTTTAAGCGTGTCTTTCCTGAAGTGTTTCAGCTATGATAGCTCTTGCATTAATTTGTTACTGTAGTACTTATTTTTTTTTGATTGCAGACCTGTGTGTTTAGTTTTGGTCTCAAGACTGTATCTTGTAACCTTGTTCCTGAAAGGAACTGCCATCTTCTGTTCTTTGCATACTTTTGAGAACCAAACCTGGTTTTATTTCCTAGTACAAAACTGACATTGACAGACACCTGCCTCTTGTCAGTATTTGGTACATATGTCAAGTTTATTTTGCCCCTCCTGCCTTCTTCTCTTGGTTAGCAGATGATCCTGTCTTGTGCACACTATCACAGTTACCTGTATGTCATCTTTATTTGCCTTAAAGCTCTGATCATTCTTTACTTCTATTAATCACATGTTTTCATCACTGGCTTCTTATATTAGAAACTCCTACATAACATATAAAAACCCACTTCCTTATTGCACTGTGTTGATTTCAATTAGATCTATCATGTCACTACTTTCTCCTTACAGTGCAGATAATATTGTAGTGTCTTATCAGCGTGTCTTGCAACAAGACTGTAGCTCCTCATGGAATAGAGATGCCCCAAAGTGCCACAGAACTCATCAATTTTCAGAAGGTTTCTCATCTGATTTAAGGCCTTCTCTTCCTTCAGACAATTTAAGGGTAAAATTTATATTCCTTTCTTAACTGTATGTTTTTATTTTGAGATAAATCTTAGTGATTTATTGTCATTTTAAAAACTCATATGCTGGAATTTGTGAGTTCACCTTTCAAGGCATAGGGAAACTGCATTCACTTTTGTTCATTTTTGTTTTCTTTATGTAGCATGAATCCTACCCACAATTTCCATCTTTCAAGGCATTTATAAAAGAAAATTACTATAGAGATGATAAAAACGGATTTCACTAGCATACTCCAGTATGCAAATGAAGTATTTAATCTATAGCTCAATGAAAATGTGTAAGAAAGTACCAACATAAATTTATGACTGAGACCTTTATCTTATAAAGTATTTTGCAACTTTCTTGGGAACATGAACAATTTGTTCTGAAATATTTTGAACAAATATTTCTACCTCAGCAGTATAATATCTGTGTATTCATAATAAATGGAACGTGAGTCTTTTGTGTGTGTTATGAGACACCAAGAGGAGGTTTGATGTAGTTATGCCAGATTGTTTCAATCCTGCGGAAATGTAGTGAGGGACCAAGGTAAGGAGCATTTGCCATTGAACATGTTAAACTTACAGGGACCAGTGGACTGACAGACATTGAAGGAAGTGTGTTTTGCAATTTATAAAGATTAGAATACTAATTTCTGCTGCATTGTAACTCACACAAGACATCCTGCAGTTTTACTGACCATTTCTGAGGCTGCGAGAACACACAGTGAAGTAATTAATGTAAAAGTGACCTTTTTTTGTGGCTGTAGTGTTCTACGTGAAATCGATGGTGTTCTCCTTAACTGTCATGGTTAATGACAAACATTTTACAGGAAAAGAAAAAGCATATGTGTTGTAATTTTCTTTCTCAAAATAGACGTAAAGAAATAAACGGTGACTGAAAAGTCAGAAATGTGGCCTTGAATGCCTAAATATTAGCTGCAGACACCATAATTTCTATTGAAAATGGGATTATAGAAGTGAAATGCAACAAAAGTATTTCGAAACCTAACAAAACCCTTTTTAATGAATAATTCACTACCCTTTATGTCTGAAGGTCTACGGCTACTATTTTACAAACAAAACTAAAACAGTGAACTGTTCAAAAGTTAAAAACACAAGTGGCAAAGGAATTGAACTGATTTTTAAAACATTTTTCATAGTTTAATTAAAAATCTCTAGAAAAAATTTTCTTTCTGCTTGTGTCATATCACATTACTCTTAAAAGAATATTTGGTTTCTGTGGATGTAATGATTTTGCATTATTTCTCTCAGTGCAGCAGAAATATATCTACTGAAGCAGGAGCTCTCACTTTAAAATTTAACATGATGCATGTACAAAATTTTAATGTACTTAGAGATTACAGTTTATGCTTTGTGGTAATTATCAACAATACTGCTACTATTAACAATTAGGTACCAGGCTCAGTTGATATGGTTGTCACAGGCCATCTGCTTCCTATCAGTTGGTGCAAAAGGCTTAACAGATTCTCATGTGGCTCTCATCTTCCAAACCTCTGTAATTCCAGGGAAAAATCTTACTCATTTTTCATTAAATTAATTGAAAATTAAGTCATTACAATTTAATCCCATCAACATCAAAAAGGATAATTT
This sequence comes from Dasyornis broadbenti, assembly GCA_013397935.1. Classification (NCBI taxonomy): domain Eukaryota; kingdom Metazoa; phylum Chordata; class Aves; order Passeriformes; family Dasyornithidae; genus Dasyornis; species Dasyornis broadbenti. Next base: position 23,966 of record VZRN01001873.1, on the reverse strand, counting down.
TTAAGGGCATATTATTAACTTCTAGTCTTTCCGTTCATTTTTCTGCAATTACAAAAGCAAGATGGATAAAGATATCAAAATGTTTTATTTCTGTGATCTGAGAAATAATGTGAGAATAAGAGGAAAGTTTGAAGTATTTTGTAGAGACCCCAACTGCATTCTATGAAAATGAGAAAAATGGAAGGAGAAAATGTGTCAGAATGGAAATAAAACTGAGGATTTGGAGTTCTAAGTTGGAGCTCTTATTATTATAAATTATCAGGATACAGGAATCAAAGGTACATTAAGTTTGCCAATGACATTAAATTAGGAGGAGCTGTGGACTCCCTTGAGGGTAGAGAGGCCTTACAGGGAGATCTGGATAGACTTGAGAGCTTGGTGGTCACCAGTCATATGAAATTTAGTAAGAGTGAGTGCAGAATTCTCCACCTGGGACAGGGAATCCTGATTATACATACAAATTGAGTGATGAGAGGCTGGAGAGAAACTCCGTAGAAAGAGAAATGGGGATTTGGATTGATGGCAAGTTGAACACGAGTCAGCAGTGCCTGGCAGCCAGGAGGGCCAGTCCTGTCCTGGCGGGCATCAGGCACAGCATCGCCAGCCGGGCAAGGGAGGGGATCGTCCTGCTCTGCTCTGCACTGGGGCAGCCTCACCTTGGCTACTGGGGGCAGCTTTGGGCAAACAACAGTTACTTGGTAGTACAATGGCAAGTCCATAATATTTATTTAGCACCTTTGTCCATGAAATCTTTCTTAAGCAACAGCTAAGTCTATATATCCTATAATTTAATGAGATGCATAAAGAATATAGTATTTGTAGTCTTCCTTAACATTCTACATAAAATATCATAGAATACATTAAGCTGGATATTTAATACCTCTGAGGATAAAACTACCTATCTAACTTTGGTGCTTTAACATGGGCAGAATATTGTTCTGACAGCTTGCTATGGTAATTACCTCTTTCCATGCAACACCACCTAGGCCTTTAACTTCTGACCACTATGACTTTAAAAATCAAATTAAATCTAATTAAATTAATCGAATTAAAATTATTTCCCTAGGTTAAGTGGCCTGGCTCTCTTTTCATGAAGTTTAGTAAGTTCTACAGGCCTGATTTATTTGATACTCAAAATAACATGAGCAAGCTCTGTGTTTTTATCTTTCAGTTTCCTCAAGTCAATGTTTACCCATAGTCCCATATTTTTCTCTCAGAACATTACTTATGCTGCTTTTTCTAGTCAGGTCCATTTCCTTTAGTCTGGAAAATGAAGTAAGTCCCATTCCCTTACTCAATTTCAACCTCTGCTTTCTGGCATTTTGCCCATACCTTAGCTGACGTTTTTGTTTCATCAGATAGCACTTCCCTTGGTTTTATGACATGTTCTAGTCCAAGCTTCTGGGCAATAGGCAAGTAGAGCAACCCGTTTTAAGTATGTAGTAATTATATTCCCTAAAAGTAACAGGAATAATACAAATAATAAGTATTAACTTTGATTTCATAAACAGGAAAAAAAAGCCAGAGAATGTGCAATGATATGCTTTTTAGAAATGCAGTATAAATCATATATGCTTGTATAAAGCAAATCATATGCTTTAATGCTTAGATTCTACAGAGACTCTGCTATAGAAATGTTGAAGAGGGATGAAAATGCAGTTTTGAATAAAACATCAAAACAATGGCGACAGGACAGATGTGTCATCTTATGTTCTTGATTCTATGTGGTTTATAGAATCAAATGTCTTTCATAAAATGCAAAAGATTTAACATGATTAATTTTAATTATTTTCCCAGCTAAGGATTCTTTCAGAATTATATGGGGTACTATCATAATTTTTCTCAGAGGAAAGAACACAATTCTCTCTGTGGGGAGACCTAGAATTTTCCCAGTATTGCTCATGGCTCTGTTCCCTTTAGAATTCTTCAGATTGCAGTTTCACCATCTTTCAGAGGGTTCATATTAACTTTTTCTTCCATATTCCCACTTCCCTCTCTGGTTTTCTTTGAGTCAAACCTGTCAACTTTCCATTGATTTTACTTCTTTAGGCTGACAACCTGCTCTGTCTGCCACAATTAAAACTGTGGCAACTTTTTCCATGGAATTGAAATCCCTAGACACATCATAATTTTAAAAGCCCGCAGGGGCTGCATAATAAATATAGCATGATACATCAAATAAGAATAACTGGAAGAAGGTTTTCTCCTGAAATCTGAGGGAGGGAGGGAGGTAGGGAGGTAGAGAGAGTGTGCATATTCATGTATATGACTGTATTCTGTTTATAAATTACTGAAGAGCAGTATTTAGCCCTGCCCTGCCAGCAGCTCTCTTTGTACTCCTCCAAACGTCCCTTTAACTTGTGGCTGCAATCAGCTGCGGAACAAATTCCAAATAATTTTAATATCTAACACCTCATTTCAGAAGCGTTCAGGGATGCATCAAATGCCAACGCATAACCCTGCCAGTGGTCTGAAGTAAATGGCTGTGCTGCTCCATGTCTACTTTTCTTTATTTTAATTACAGAATTCATGGTTTCTCTGTCTTTTACAATGTTCTCTGAGCTCAGTTGAGCAACTATGATGCTGAAAAGCTTTTATTAATTGCAAAAGAATAAAATATTAAATATCAAGCATTTTGAGGGCTGCTGGACCTGATTTCTATGCACTTTTTCATCATTATTTTAAAAAATGTAGGAACAGACAACAATCTGATAAAATTGAGTTGTAGCATAGTCACAAAAGAAAGTGTGGTATGTCTGTGTTCATTCATTTCATTACTATTACTAGGTTTATTTGACAAAGTTTAATTGATTTGTGGTATTCATGATCACAATTTAAAACAAAGGTACATAAAGTAAGTGGCTGAAAATTAGTTTATCAGTAAACAAATTGAAACACAAGGCTGAAAACTGCTTACATGCTAATGAAGCTAAGACTTATTTCTGCATAACTTCATAAAGAAAATTTACATTTCTCTCTGAAGTACAGGATAGAAATGGAATTAGTGTCAGAGATGTATTTCTAGTGTAACACAGCACTGTCTTCATCTATGTTCTTTTTATTATGAATAGTTTTCTTTGCAGTAAAAATATTTTTAAATGACTTGAATAAAGAGAAACGCTTAGGCAGTAATTTTTGTGTACCACACAATGCATTTATTTGTTGTGCACAGACTGTATATTTGAGTACAGTATTTATTCAGCACACATTATTATTTAAAACATGGCATATCTGGACTGCATGTAAAATACTCATTTCAAGTGTTTTGTAAACTGCCAGTGAAATTTATCAAGTTTATCAAACCATGCAAGGACTCCACCTAGGAAAAGTAAAATAGTAAAACTGTTCTCTACTGTTGCAGCTTTCATAAGCTGTGCTGTTACCTCTGACACAGCACAAATAGCACCATGCAGCTAAGTGTGCCCCATCTCTTAACCTTCTTGATGATCGAGTTATGTACTGGGAAAACAAAAGAAACACAGATGAAGGGAAGACTTACTGATGAGCACTGGACTGTACAAGCCCTTCTCTAATGGTTTGGTGTGCATGAAAAAAAAGGAAACAAAAGAAATAAAAGCTTCACATCTTTTTAAGATATTTGGGAATTCAGAATGTGGTAAAGACCCAGGTAATGGCAGAGATCAATCTCAGTGAGGCCATTTGTTGTTCATGCTGATCATTCAAATTTGAAAGCAACACACATGCAAAAAAATACCCCTTGGAGGAACATATCCATAGGAGCCCAACATCAAACAGAAGCCCAGGTCAAAGGTCAAACCCCTCTGTCTGACACCCAGGCTGCCAGGCAAGGTTTGGGCAGGGTCAGGGTGTTGTAAGGGTGAGCAGCAACCTGTGGACTGGGGGCCACAAGCAGTGCAGGCTGCCCCAGGCATCCACGAGGGCAGGGCTGGCAGCTTCCTCATTAAATCTTCACTGTTAGGCAACTGAGTGGTATAATGTTCTTCCAATGACCTCTTTTAAAATTCCCTCTGTAGAAGCTTCATCCTTAGGCTCATACTCAGCCCTATCAGAAGAGGGACCAGGGTTTCCACACTAAAATAAAAAGAACTTTAATATTGTGTCTACTCCAGCACAAAGGCTCTATTCTGTGACATAGATAGTGGCTGTACTGAAACAGATGATCTCCAGAGGGCCCTCCAAACCCCAACCATATGCAATTCTGTGGCTGCTATAAAACTATTTTGTTGACTGGGAAAGACATTGGTGTGTATCTATCTTCTCCATTGAAATCAAAACAAAGCCAAACACAGAAACCTGATAAGCGTCGTAAGTTAGGTACCTAACAATAAGTGAGTCACTGTCACCTTGTGCTGAAGCCACCGATGAATAAAACTCATATCATTAAGAGGATAATTTTTCACTACCTAGCTTCTACAAATCCCTCCTTCTACTCTTTCAGAGGCCTTGGAGTACCCTGCATGGCCTCCCACTGCCTCTCCAGAAAAGCCTGGGTCTGTAGTAAATCTAAGATCTGTCAGTCCTGGTACGCATCTGACACGCGCTACAGCATCTCAAATAGGCTTAGACATCTATGTTCACGTTACTGAATAGCTCCCAGTGGTGTCTGCAAAGCTACTTAGTTGACCAAACGCTGATGTCTATTTTAAGATGAGCTGAACAGTTCTCTGTGCCTGGATTTAGTTGCTTACAGTTAGATGCTTAGTGCCATTTTTAGATGTCCTAGCATATCTATGTGGAGCTGGCAGATATGACACAAGATATGACTTGAGCTCTTCTGGAGTGACAGCTGGAAGTCAGATTAGATACTTCAAGGCATCTCAAATGGCACCAGATACCCACATTTAGACAACCAAATCAATCTGCCAGTTCCCACTGTGCGCCAAAATTATCACTGCATTTGATTCTTCTGGATCACCGTTTTCCTAAGGAAAGTTCCCCATCAGCAGGCTAAAATAGAAAGAAACTGCACAGCAATTACATAGCTCTTTAAAACAAAGAGATAAAATATGCCAACAAATTAAAAACCGAATGAGTACAAATAACTAGGAAAAATAAACATCCAATGGAAGAGATTACTTAAAAATGTAGTAAATTCTTCAGCACTTGATGGTTTTACAGAACAACTGTTCTTCCTTCTGAAAGGCAGATTTGTATCTAATCAGATTTAGCTGGAGTAAAAGATGACAGTACTGTAAAGAATTCCATGACCTTTACACTGACAAAACCAGATTAAGTAATCATAAGTGATTCCTTCTGCCCATAAAAGCTTTCTATTAAACTAGTGGACAGGAAGTTATACTGTAGAAGCAGATATCTTTAATAGAATTTCTAATCACTGTAGAATTGGATAGTTCTCTTGGGGAAAGAATAGGCTTTTTCCTCAGGGAAGTCTAGCTATAGGAAGTGTTTAATTTCACTATCATTTTTTTCAGAGAATGGGGTCAGTCTAGATCTTACTGTGACTATACTTCTCCTTAAGTGGCCAGCAGTACTTCAATTTTCAAATTTCTAAAGCTTATGTAGGTTGTCTATTCAACATGTTTGAATTAGCATAACTGTTCACACAAACTGGTGTATAGAAAATGGTCAAACAAACTTCTGGTTTTTAATAATATTTTCATTTAACAGCTGCTATGATTATGATTTCTTTTAAACATATAATTTTTCTGCAGCTTAATCTGAGAACCTGATTAAGTGACAGAGACTTCTGAGTGACATAAAATGGCCACAGATAAAAAAATAATTGGGCAGACTCTTAGGTGATAGAAGAACTATATAAATACTGAGCCTGATTACCCCATTTTGAATTTTAAGCACTTAAAAATGTCTTACTCTCCAACTACTAGGTGTGCAAGGGGGGGAAAAAAAAAAAGAAAAAATTATTTACCTTCTTCAACACAAACAGAATTGTTGTCAATCTGTTTGTTACAAAGCTGAGAGAAATGCTGAAAGAAGTGTCTGTGAGGCTGAAGGAAGCTGCATTCCTGAAAGTGAAATACCTGGCTGATCAACTAAATGTAGCATTTCATTGAGGTGCACTTTCCTCCTTTAATACAGATCTGCAGATTTAATATGCAACCTTAATTAAGAGTGCCAACAGAAAAAAGAACTGTTTTTCCTTCACTAATAGGTAAAAAATCAAAATATCCAACAATATTTTCCAAACACCTCAAGTAAGTCAGTAATTTTAGCCACCAACCGAGAAGGCAACCAGTAGTGTTTAATACTCAGATGAATTTCTAGAACAGAGATTATCAGACTTGGGCCAAGTATTTTCATTATCACCCAGCATTACACCACAGTCACACATTAAAGCATGCCATGGTGCTAGATTGTTATACATTGAAACACACTATGTAGCCAAGGCTAGCTGTGAATTTGGAATGATGCTGCATGGCAATACTGAGTTTCAGGTCTATTGAGCAGTTGTGCTCACAGCATTCCTGTACAGTTGTGAGACATGGATCACCTTCTGTTATCATGTCAGCAGATTTGATAATTTTTGTTCTGCTTGTAGGGTTCAATATCATAACCAGATTCAGCTACTAAACACCAACAATTCTATTAGTGTTTATCACTCACTACTGAACTAGCTCAAGTGTGTGGACAAGCTCTGTGTCTTTTTGTATTGTGTCACTAAACTGCAGTGAAGTACTCCTGATCCCCACGAGGCCCTAATGGGGAACAAGTCCAAGTGCAAGATGATGCACCTGGATAGGGTCAATCCCAGTCTGGGAGAAATTCTCATTGAGAGCAAGCTCTGAGGAGGAGAGCCGGGGGATTCTGGTGGATTAAAGGCTGGACTTGAGCCAGCAATGTGCACTCACAGACCAGAAAGCCAAACACATTCTTGGCTGCATTGAAAGAAGTGTAACCAGCAGGTTGAGGGATGTGATTCTCCCCAGCTACTCTGCCCTCATGAGAAACCTTTTGGGCTACAGTGTCCAGCTCTGGGGTCCTCAGAACATGAAAAGCATAGACCTGTTGGAGTGGGTCCAGAGGAGGGCCACCAAGACAATTTGAGTACTGGAGCACCTCTCCTATGAAGACAGGCTGATAGAGTTGATGTTGTTTAGCCTGGGGAAGAGAGGGCTTCAAGAAGACCCCGTTGTGGCCTCCCAGTACTTAAAGGGGGCTTTACAAAATATTTTTGCAAGCACAGGAAGTGATAGCACAAAGTGGAATGGTTTTAAATCACAGGATCTTAGATTTGGATTAGATGTCAGGAAGAAACTCTTTACTGTGAGGGTGGTGAGGCACTAGAACATGTTACCCAGAGAAGCTGTGAACAACCCATCCTTGGAAGTCTTCAAGACCAGGTTGGATGGAGGGCTGAGTGACCTCGTCTAGTGGACAGCATCCCTGGATTTGTCAGGACGGTTGAAACTAGATGGTCTTTAAGGTCCCTTCCAACCTAAGCCACTCTATGATTCTATGATTCAGGCTAATGTCATGCTGAGTAAAAGAGAATGATCACTACCCTCTATCTACTGATAAAATTCATGTCAGTGAATTTTCAACACAGTAAGTTGTTTGGATTCATTGCTGCCAGGGCATGAGGACCCCCAACTTTTCCAGCAGAGCTACTATCGTCTGAGGTGACCAGCAAACTGTACCAGCACAGGGCTGGCACATCCAGATGCAGGACTTTGCATTTCCTTGTCATGAAGTCCTTGCTGTCTTATTCCACCGATGTCTTTAGGTCCCTTTGGCTGCAGCTGTGCCTCCATTGCCTACTGACTGCTCACATACATAAAGTTTAGAGTTACGCACACACTTGGTTAGCGTGTAGATTTTCTCTTCCTTTTTCAGATCATTGGAAAATGTATTAAACAGGATAGGACACCAGATAGACCCCTCAGGAACTCTGCTTAAAAATGGCCTCTGGGTAGAGTGAAAACAGTTAACCTTTGTTTTATCAAATTTTTTAATCACCTTTTGTTCTCGTCTAATTTCACAGCCTGAGAAAAAATCCTAGAGGTAACAAGGTTCAGATAAAAGACACTGTAATTAAACACAAATTTTTGTGTACGATGAATTCTGGTAAATATGAAGTTTTTAATTATTTTGCGTTATAATATTCTTTGTCAGGATAACTATACAGGATGTATATATTTTTCTCACTGTCTTCAAGTATTTTTTCAGATTAGAAGAATATGAAATAATTCCCAAATCAATCAGAAGTTGGTTACGTATCTTTCTTGTGGATTCATTATCCCTAAGTCACTGTTAATATGAAAGCAGGGTCCAGTAATGGAGCTATCTTGAATTCTTTCTTGTTTTACATTTGCTGTCAAATTGATTACATTTACGGCAAACCGCCTTTGCCAAAATGCTGTACACATGCATATTCACTTCTACCCTTCCCACACTGGCAGCTGAGGTACCAGTTTCTTACAAGTTTTTAGTGACCATCTTTATACGAACTGTTTTTTTCAGATGTCTTATCTCATACATAATTATCTATTGTCTGTCTTATCTCATACATAATTATCTATTGTTTTTACAGAATAACATACTGATTTGGCAAAGATAAGTTGTCTTATAACTACATGATAAATAAATAAATACCAGTCAAATGTCGGAACTGTGGGCAAGTTTTGATGGGGGATAGAGAAAGAACATGAATGACTTAGGAAAAATGGTGACAAACTTCACTGATGAAATTATTCACAGAGTCAAGATGGTAGCATCTGCAATGGATTGCAGATGGACCACATTATACAGGGTAATTTATCAGCAAAGGAACAAGAGAAACAAACACTAGTGAATCAATATAAATATGTGATGTACCCACACAGAGGAAACTACAGCAAGCTTTGGGGTGTTGATTTCAAAAACATGGAACAAAAGGAGTTAAAGAGATGAATGACAAAGTTGTTGTTGAAAGCAATAAAAGAGATTCTTCTCTAGCAATAATTAAGATGACTTTTCAACTGGAAAAGAGATGAGAGCTTTACTTTAAAGCCAAGACATGAAAAAAAAAAAAAAAAAGAATGGAGAATGAATATTCATAGTTTCTCATAAGGGAAGAAATAAGACACAGAATATCTTAGATTCAAAGAATACAGAACAGTATTTTGGCTAAAACAGCACACATATATAGAGAAATGTGGCGGTGCGCCGGGCAGCTCCTGTGGCAGCTGCCCTCTCTCCATCTGGCACCGCTGGAGTGGCCACTAGCACCACCGCCCCGGCTCCTGATACTGACCCCAGGGAGTTCAGCATGTGGGTCAACACAGAGGTTGGTTGGGCTGATCCCCCTGGGAGTTTGACCTCAGTAGAAGGAGTCTCAGGGCTGGCCACTCTCCTGGGGATGTCAATCCCCGGGGCTCTCGTCCCTTTCTTCTCGAACCTTTTCCGTTTAGGTATCAATCAGTTTTGTCAATCCCTAAACCCTTCCCCTTGCTCCTCCTTTGTACCGTCCTACCCCTAGAAACTTCTACCCAATTCATTCCCTCATTGGTTACATTCCTCTAACCCGCCCCTGAGTCCGCCCTGGGTCAGTGTCTATTGGTTTATTCGTGTGATGTAATTTGTTCCCATTGGCCCAGAGAATTGTCTCCTCCCTGCTCCCTTCCACTCCTCCCCCCCTTAAAAACCAGTGTCAGCTCTTGTTCTGTGCATTTTGTGTCTGGTTTCCTTGAGTGTGTCTTTAGCCTTCGTCTCTCCGCGAGGCTGCGGGAATAAAGGACATTCGAATTCACCAGCACAGGAGGTCTCCTCTCTGCCTTTGTTACCGTCGAAGCTGCTTTTAACACCGGCTGCAGCCTAGCCCACAGGGTGGGTCGAGGCATTCCCATCGGCGACAGTATCGGCTGCCTTGCCTGAGTGCAGAGCAGCTCTCCACAGGGAGTAGCAGCTCCTTACTTTCCCTGTGCGAGGGAACTGCACGTCGGGTCTGCCTCGGTGGCAGCGAGGCAGAGGCACCTGTTTGCTCATTGAGCTATCGGGCGGCCTTTGGCACTGATTGTCGTCCTGCCTGGCCACGCCGGGCCAGCGAAGCGGTCAGCAGTGTGACAGAGAAAAGTTAAGCTATGGAAATCAGTGATAAAAATGTTTAAAAAAACAAAAGTTTATATGGATTCAAAAAAATGAACAAAACACATGGTGTTGGTGACAAAGCACTATAAACATCATTAAGAACAAATAAATCACGTTTGCTCTTGCAAGACTTAGAGCTGCTGATCCCTAGGATGTCAAGGACATTTATAACTAGTTTCTTAGACTTTTTCCTCAGACAACATCTGACTAGTGCATAAGGGAGGATTGCATAAGAGAGGATAGTGGATAAAGTGGACCTCTGATACTGAAAGTAGGATACTGAAATTACAACGGCAAAATTAAACAGATTCTGGGTTTTAATTAAAACCAAAAAGAAAATTACGTTGCTATGATTTTTTTACATTTTAGAATAGTCCTCGTGCTAATAGGAAAATGTTCAATGGATATTTCTTGAAAGAGCACCTCTTCTTTTTACAAGACCAGTAATAAAACTCAAGCTACACCTTAATACCTTCTCTTTTTATTGGCCTGACCCGGATGATGTAGACCAAGTAGTCAATCATTGGTAAATTTGCAACATACATTATTGTATTACATTAATATGCTCTAGCTCCATCTAGCTTTACTTTCAGGATAACTCATATTAGACAAAAGTTGTTCTTTGCAAACAGAAAGGGAGTTGTTTTTTCTGAACTGATCATAGAACAGTTTCAGAAGTAAATCTTGGGGTCACAATGAAACTTGAAAAGGAAGGTGCCACTTTCCTTTGGTCCCATAAAAGTTCGGGTCAGGGTGTCTAAACTGTTTACCAGTAGCAGACAAAAATGCAAATGTAGTTTCTTTTGTATCTAATTTTATGATTATTCCTTATGGAATTATTTTATTTTACATTTCTTAAAAGCATTCTGGTAGTGATGCAAAGACTTTAGAGCTATTGGGCTGAAACTGAGATATATGTAACTAAAAGTTTTTTCACTCTTCTGTGCATTTTATAGTCTTGAGAACAAAAGCCTTTATATTTTCTTCTATAATGAATATATTGACTTCAATGGGGTTAGTCACATAGGAGCATGCTAATAGGTATCAAGAAATACGTGTTTTCTAAAGGAAAAATACTGTGGGTACCCCTAAATGGCCAAGAAGAATAAGGAAACAATACAGTTGAGAGCACACATGATTAAAACTTGTCACAGTCCTCATTGTTCCCAGTAACACAGCCTCCTCCTGTAAAATGGAGCACCTCCTTGCCATTATGTTGATACAAAGGAAGTTGGGACAGTGTTCAACAATTGTACCATTAAAGAGAAATAGCGATCTTATCAGACAAAAGTATTTTAATATCAGATCATAGTCTATATTCCTTCTCACTTTCTTAATAATTTAGGAGTACCGTATTGTTTTAATTTCACAAGCCATAGTTTGTCAACAATCATTTATGAGAATTTGCAGACTTCTGTAGAAAACTGTGATTCATGTAGTAAAAATCCTTCCACGCATATGTTTGTATTTTCTGGATTAATCATCCTTTTGTGAAATTTTCTGGATTAATCATCCTTAACACTGTTAACAGTAATCTGTCTCCCAGGAATACATTTTGATGTATTATCCTCATAAAAAATAAAGTAGAGGCACAGGTAAATTATACTTTGTCTGCTGTTCTGTTTGAAGCAATAACATCTTCAGTCTTTGGTTACAAAAATCCAAGTCACAAAGACCAGCCTTCCTGTTCATAATTTTTCCTTTTTCATTATGTTTGGAGATTCTGAATTGTCCTTTCCTTTTGCTTAAATTAAATTTTACGTAGTTGAAGGCTAAAAATGACATTAGAATAATTCAAAATATTTTGAAGTGTGGTGAAGGAGAATGCTTGGCAAGCTGTTTTTCTTATTTTCCTGGATGCTCTGAAAATGAAGCAAAACTCACTGAAAACAGAATAAAGCTGGTTTTGGAATCCTTCAGCTAACTTGTTGGTGAGAGTAGTGAACATGTTAATGTGTTTCCAATTGCATTTTAGAAAACCTAAAGCCATCAACTCTTTCATGGAAAGATGTAGTATTAACCTGGATATGCTGCCATTCTTCTGGAATTTCAAATAAAATAAAAGTCAAATAACATTAATATATCCCACAGGGCTAAATTAGAAATATTTTGTCCAGTTTCTACTCTGAGACTGAGATGCTTCTATATCTACCTCAATTTTAATTAACATTTTTTCTAAAATTAAAATAAAATACAAATTTACTGATTTTATGTGTAATTTCTTCTCAGAAATGAAGTAAAAATATACATCTCATTACATTTCATCCTTTGTGTCATAAAAATATAAATATGGTTTATACCAACACTCTGAATTAAATAACATGTGCAAGGCTATGTGATATTTTCCTTAAGGCTCTGAATTCCAGGGTCACATTATAAAACACATTTCTAAGACATACCTAATAAAACTCAGTATAATAACAATAAAATAGTCTCTGCCCAAGAAAACAAACTAACACACACACACATGTATACACATATATATGTATTTATAATTTAAATTCCCAGTGTTGTAACTGATCCTATGCATCTAGTGTTTTTTCTGTAACTTCTGAAAATTAACAGCTGGCAAAAGAGTAACTTCTTCATGCATAAGCACTGCTTAATGAAAGAATCAAAAATATGTTTAAAAATATTTAAATTATACCTAAACCCCCCC
>VZRN01001873.1:0-11151 GCA_013397935.1 Dasyornis broadbenti | reverse complement strand
CCCAACTGTGAACTCACATATTCATGCACACTTTCTGCAGTCAAAAAGAAGCAATGAAAATTTGCACTGGTATTCAGAGGTAGCTCTTTTCTCTATGTAATTCAGATTTAAATTCGTTGTTTTATTTTATAAAAGGAAAAAGAGCAACATCTGAATAATAGATTTTAAAAAATGCAATAGCTACGAGAACTAATACATTCAAAACCAGTTCAGTTAGGACATATATTAAAGTAGTTCACATCAGATGCTCTCCAAGAATTGCTGATCTATTTCTCCGTAGAAATAAAACTCAAGCTGAACTTAATTCAAATTAATCTGAAAAATTTTATTATGAAGTAATTTAAATCTTGTGTCACATAATGGACCATTTTCTTTTCGTACTTTTATATTCCAAATAAGTACCTTGCTATGATCTAGCATAAAAGATAGATTTGCGACTACTTTTTTTCTCTTGACTGATGACTTTAAAAATTTTTTAATTGATGTATCTTTTTATAATTATGCCTATACAATGACTTCTTTCACATAAGTGGATTACTGCACTTCTGCCTTCTGAACACCAGCTGTGCTTCACTGGTAGTTATTGTTGTAAGTCCAAAGCAGAACAACTCAAAAACCGTTCCACTGACAAAACTCTGCTGTGCTGAAGCAGTAGGCCACCATCTGCATTTCTCTCCTGAACTCATTTTTAAATAATATATTGTATAACTGAACAATTCTCCCCTATGCTTGGGGAGCTTATTCTCTTTTCCTTCATCATTTCCAAAGAGCTCATTTTTTTGCCTGCTATTACCTCCAGAAGACTGTAAATTCTACAGAGCTGCAGGTGACTTTTAACTGAACGAGGAATAGATACAATGGATAATTTAAAGAAAGATAGACTGCAGGAGAAAGGAAAAGTTGCCTGCAGAGTGAATGTATCCAAATTCTAATGATGCTTTCTCTATTGGAGTTACTGTCCTGCTCTGTTTTGAAAGATGTAGTCATTCTCTTCTACTTAATTTAATTTACCATTTTTGAACTCGCTGCCAGATTTCCAGATCACCAAAATTATCATCTTAACATCTGCCTTTTTCGTCCTTTATATCATTGCAGAGAAGATTAATTATTCTTTTTCTTTTTTAATCTAGTACAAATCTTTTGTTTTTTCACTGCCTCTAGCAGCTTGGTAAGCAGCTTCACACCATCATGTTTCACATTTACATTTGGTGCCAAGTCCCTTTCTACTGATTATCTCAGCTGGAATGCCAGAGAGCCAGGGAGGAGAGGAAGGGTTTAGCAGTTATGTCCTGCAAACGAAATCATCTGTTATTCAAAAGCTGTATGTGGTGTTCAGTTCTCAGAACTGTATACAGATCTGTGCTTTTTCTTTTGCCCTCTGACCTTGAAAATACCAAAGGAAATGAATAGCAGAAAAGTTAGTATATGTGAAAGACTACAACTCAGGTATAGAGATTTAAATGCAGCTGTAATTTGAGGAGGGGGCTTATTTTTGGAACCATTTTTTTTTATTATAAAATATAAGCACTCTTCAACCAGTCATGATCCTTGAGTTGGGACAAATCTGAAAAGTACAAGAATAAAAATAAAGTAAATACTAATACTTCACAAAATGTCATGAACAGTGTTTATATGGTAGACTTTTGCCACTATAAACTCTCATCTAATAAAAAATATCAACAAAGAGACCAAATAGAAATACTTGCAGCTAATATAAACAGAAGGGTTAAGAAAGGATTTTTATCTTTCATTATTTTTCAGATATGTCTAGACAGCAGATCTTTGGTCATGTTGAATAGGTTTCCAAATAAGGACAGTTTAACCTCCAATACTGGTGTGGAGGTGGAGCATAAATACTTCAGGAATACACACTAAATACACCAGGAATACATTAAATGCTCCAGGAAACAGGCTTGATATAGTTTTGACAATCAGGTGCATGATGGCAGCCTTGTTCTCTTTCATGATACAGAGTAATCTTTATACATTTTACCTAGGAAGAACATATATGCCATCAACTGTCTGTCCACTGCCTTCTAGATATTCTGGATATGCGATACGAAGCTGTGAAATAAACATACATTTGAGGTGCTGATGTCATTTTATTACAGTCACAATTCACATGGAACAGGTTTTAGAGATATCACTTGGTTCAGGGTCCATTTTGAAACCATCTCCAAGACAGGAAATTTAAAATAATGAGTTGATCTCTTCATCATCATTAAGGATTAAAGCAATGCACTGTACTCTGAGGGAAAAATGTGCCACAGTACCTTCAGAGGCCCCTCTCCCATGGAAGTCCAGACTGGTGGATTTGTTCCAGTGTAGTAATTCTTCTTTGACAACATGGATAAGTTTCTGTATGAGAAAGACAGAGAAGAAGAAGCTTTTGGAAGACAGTGGGGAACAATGTGTGCTTGGGTCGTAACGTGCATAAATCATGGCTTGGGAAGACCTAACTAGAGCTTGGTATTTACCAACATATTTATGGGGGTTTAAATGCTAAATACAGAAGTGACTGGCTAAGAAAAAAAGCATAGTAGAAGAACTGTGATAACATTTTGAGGAACATTTATGCTCTAGAGAAGATGTATGGTTGAAATGAATATGTATTTAAATATTTAAAGGTTTAAACGTGGGATAGCCACATTGGATAAAGAAACATTTTTCACTGGGGCCTCTGTGGATTTGTACATGCAGCCCCATTCTTTAAGTTATCAAACTGCATGTTTTACATGAGGGTAACAGGACCACAGAAAATTGTGGGTAATCAACCAGCTGTGCAGATATGTGAAGGCATTGAAGTATCATCCATAAATGGTTTCTTGTATGTACTTTCTTGAGGTTAAAAAAAAAGAATCAACACTGCCCAAATTAATTGCAGTTAGAGGGATGGTTTTCCTCAGTGATATGTGAAGCTGATACCTTCAAGTGGATGGAGGTATTTTGACTTTCAGAGAGAAATTAATTTCCCTCCTCATACATGTCTAGTTCAATTTGCTGTGTCTTAGGAGTCTGAGTCATTTACCTTGTACAGAAACAATAGGGGATTCCTATCTGTGTATTGTGGCAGGCAGAGAGCAATGAGGATACTCATGGGTGTCTAAAATGTCTCTGGATACTGATGTTCAGGCACCTGCATCGCACTCAGGTACAGAGAGAGACAAAGAACTGTTGGATTAAACATCAAAGACTGGTGACTTACTTGGGAAGTTTATGAAAAGCAGTAAATTGTCTCAATAGTAGTGTTCAAAATGATGTGAAATACACATCAGCATGTAAAAAGGCTGTGACTTTTTTGCCTCTTCATGGCTATGCAAGCTGTACAAATATGTATTTTTAGGCGACACAACAACACACATTCTCCGACAATAAGAAACAATGATGTCATACATGTGGAAAGAAATGACCTCCCTGGCTTCATCTATATCTCAGACTACAAATTCAGCATCAATGGTTTATAAGGGAAAGTTGTTTTTTAATACAGTTACATCTGATTATGATGGTGGTTAGCTACACCCATTTTCTTGTGTCTTCCATGGGACTTGTCCGCGTAATGGGATTAGCTTTCCCATTAAATTAATGATTATAATTTTTCATTGAATAGCCATCTGGGACAAAGGACTTTAAGTTTTTTGAAATGTGCAAGGATCAAGACTGTGCAAAGTCAGGTGAATCATCATACTTATTAGAAGTCATTATATCTTTTTTTTTTAAGAGTTTTATGCAAATATTTTCTACAGAACAAAAATCTTCTCAAATATCTATAATGTTGTATTGGCATCACTGGACAAGTTGGACAATCCAAGCTATGTTACAAACTGAAAAAAAGAGAAAGTTTTGCTCTAATGAGGAAGCTGTACTGCTCTCTCTTAGTACCCCAGACTGTAGTTGATGAAAAAAATGAATATGAGATATAATATTCTATATTACAGAAAATGTGTAAGCTATTCAAGTGATCAAACCTAGGATCACTAATTCCCAATTAAAAATTAAAAAAGGTATAACCTTTGAAGAAAAGGATGAAAATTCAGAAAAACTTCACAGATCATGGCAACAGTGTAGCTGAAAATGACACTAAGAGGAAATTCTTTGAATTGTATTTATTCTGTCATCATTTTTAAGCATAACTCATTGTTTCTTCATTCTGACAATGTTTGGGAATCTACTTACGAGAATATTATTACTGAAATTAAAATGATAAATATGACTTGTGTCAGAATGCGGTGTTTAAAATGGGAAAATACTGTTAAAAGTATTTACCTAAATTACTTTGAAAATAAAATAAATCCTATGTAAAGGTTTTATTCTTACAATTAATTTCCAAGGACATTTTAATGAACTAACCTGTAACTACAATATACACTACAAATGGAAATCGAGCCATAGTTATCTGTACAAATACATTCTCTCATAGATATTCATAATGGAAAAGCACATCAGCAATTCTGAAGCAGGGCTGTGATTCAGCAGTCAGAAAATTTAACACTACTGACAACACTGAGTATTTGAGAATTACATTGAAAAACAAAATTCAATTAATTTCTTCAACTGATAATTATTTGATTTAACTAAGATATGATAAGGAACATAATATAAGGTTTGAATGTATAAAAATATTGTGAAGTCTTAATTTTCTTCAGTTTGATAAATCTTAATTCTAGTGAGACAATGACAAAAAATATAATTAACAAAGTTTCCTACATTTTCACTCAAAAGGCATATATTTTGTCCAACCTCCAGCAGAAAAATGGACATTCAGTCTTATTTCTAACTATTCCATTTACACTTACTGTCTTTGAAGTGTTTTTCATTCTTGTTGAATCTACATCTCTTGTCCAATACATTCTATACTGTCTCTGTTGTAGAAGAAGGACTCATGGAGTGTTTATTAAAACAGAATTTTTAAAAAATTTGGCATACCTTACATAGTGTAATACGCCCACTGGGAATCTAACAACTTGAATATGACAACCAGTAGCAGTCTGGATGGTTACCAGAGCCACTGTAGAATGATTCAGGTGACAGACCTCAAACTTTTGCCAAACCCTTTTAATCCAGCTGGCTCATGATCCTGCATGGCTGCTTCAGGGTATGCATGACCAATTTCTATTACCTTACACTGTGTATAAATAACTGTGGATTTATCTACATTAAAATCCAGTCCTACATGACCACTCTTGCCTCTGCAGAAACCATTTCTACAAACTATGTAAAATTATCTGCATATAGTTTAGTAAATTCTGCATTGAGAATTGACTTGTGAAGTTCTTGGGGTGACCAGATTCTCCATCCAGCATGTTAGTTAACATTTCTAGAACATAAAAGGACAGAAATGTTGTCTCCACTTGGCCTAAGCACAGCAGGAGCTGCCTAGTGGTGCCTCCAAAGCTGTCTGAAGTATTCACCTGGAAGCATTAGACAAGTGCTTAATTGTAAAGCTGGTGGATGTAGTGGAAGGAATCAATCCTCTGCCTGAAGTTGGTGCATAATTTCCAACCTCTCCACTGTCTCACCAATGCAGAGACTATCTGTACAGTGCCTTAGGACCACCTGAGGTATTGGTTTAAATGCATTTGGGTTGCACACAGACACACGGGTACAGAGTTGTTATAATGTTACGACAAACAATATTTTCATCTTCATAACATAATTATAACTTAAATTTCGTGGACTTTGGCATAATGTTTTACATGTAATTTTAGATATATGAAGACTCTTTCTAGGGACAACTGTTAGAATGAACAGAAACCTTACACCGATATCAATAACAAAGCAGAAGCCAGCATTTAATACAACTAAAAAAATTGTGAAGTGAATAAAAGGGATCCTACTGGCACTGAATACCTGTCATTCCTACATTCTCAGTTGTTATTGTGACAGGATTTAAGAGATGTGTCTTACCTCTTGACTTCTCTAAATCTAGTATACTTTGAAGCTCTCTGGAAAACAGTCATTCATTATTTAAGACAGATTAATATCTTAAATATTATTTAAAGTAGCTTCATAATGTGGTGATAGCATACAAATGCTATTATTCTTCTAGAGTTAGGAGGAAAAAAAAATCATGCATGTATGTAGAGATATTACAAATTTAAATTTTTGAAAGGTCTTTATTTTTTTCATTGAGAATCTTTTCTGCGGGTTTAATAGAGATCTGAACATTTAATTGAGATTTCAGAATTTCAGGTTTAATTGAGATGTCAGAATGCCCTTTGCACACCAGTAGAATAAAAACTATATGGACCGCTTACAGTAAATATTTTAAGATTCTCTGACAACTAAGTCAGTTCTCCTGTCATATTAATAGGTAGGTGATTAGGTGGGAAACAGAGAAGAGATTTCTTTCAGCTCTCTGTTAGTTTTATAGGAAACAAATTGTCAAGTCACATAGAAATATGGTATTGCTTTATATATATATATATGAAATATTTTGAATGTTGCCAAGTTTGTATAATACATATCTGCAAGCTAGATACTACAGATTCCATTGCATCTAAAATTGTCTTTGCTGTAGAAATGTTTACAAAAATTATTGAATTTATTCCTAGGACAAAATGCAACTGTTCATAGCATTATAAAAAACAAAGGTGGGAAGTAAATTTTTGGTAATTTGCAGTCACTTTCCTTCAACAGCGGCCATTACTTTACATACTTCATATTGAGACAGTAGTTGGTTTGTTTTGTTTTTCCCTTCTTGCCTTTACTGTAAGATTTGCCCAAAACCTTACAGCTCTAAAGGTCCTAATTTCACATGTGAATTTACGGATTTTATACCAGTTTCTCTTTTGGCCACCACTGTTCTTTAGAACAAATAGCTTTCCCCACAATGTGTTTCACCTCATGAATGTTTATAAAGGATATTCATACTCATCTATGTCTTTGTTCTGTTCAAACGGCTTATTATCTTCTCTCATAAAATAGACTCACTTACTAGCCTTCTTTACTTCTAATTCCAGTTTATTTTCATTTTAAACAGCTGACCAGACGGTGTAACTTATTCTGACTTAGTCTCAGCAGTAAACTGTGAAATGACATGACTATTCTCTACTGTTACTGGAAGTATGTCTGTAATTTATCTTAGGGGTTTTTTTGATAGTTGCATCATGTAAAGGGCGGATCCTCATCCTATGATCCCTTATGGTGACTGCCGTTGTTTACTTTCCAGGTGTCTCCAGCTGACATTTTTCTGCCTTACAACAGAAGTTCCTGAGACCTTGCATTTTGTACTGCTTTCACCTAATTTTTATTATCCAAGTGTTTAAGGCTATAATGTTCTTTCTGTATGAAATCCCAGATGTTGCCTCACAAATTTTAAAAGCAAATATATTAGGGCAAGGAACCTGATCACATGAAATTTAGGTGGGAACACAGAATACACCTTATATTAAAATCCAAGGATTTAGCATTAGTCTAACTAAAACCTTAACAGTCTAATGAAAGAATTATTTATCTAATTAGAGGAATTATAATGCTTAAACTCCAACTTATCCACTTACTTAGTTACAGCTAATTTTCCGTAATGCCATATAGAGATTTTCTAGAATTTACAGCTTTCTTTGTTGTTATTCTGATCTTTACACTGCCTTTGTGTGTTCTAATTCTTTAGAGAGAAAACAGGGGAGGTTACAGTGTCTTGTATCCCATGTTCCTTTCTGAGAGTAGTGCATTGTTAACCTTGATGGCTTCTCTCTCCTCATGCAAGGTCTGCTTGAGGTTTTTTCTCTTTGTTAACATTGTCTGCTAACTTGCTCTTTCTGCCTCTCTGTGGTTTTAAACTTTACTGCTATATCGAGACTTACTGTATTTTATATAAGTTG
Source organism: Dasyornis broadbenti (assembly GCA_013397935.1). Lineage (NCBI taxonomy): Eukaryota > Metazoa > Chordata > Aves > Passeriformes > Dasyornithidae > Dasyornis > Dasyornis broadbenti. The sequence continues at coordinate 3,331 of VZRN01001873.1, read as the reverse complement.
AGGACTTGTTCTGTGCTTTCTTTGTTATTACTATAAAAGTAGTTTTACCCAGATCTGAAAGCAAAAAAACCCAACCAACTGGCTGGTAAAAATCGTGTCATTTACAAAGATTTTTCTTCTTAGATAAGTAGGGGGAAAAAAGGGAAACAACATTGCTGGCCTAATCTCAGATGACTGATTTTTTATTTTTTTTTTTTTTTTTTTTTTAATTCATCTACATCCCTTTTGACTTGTTGACAGAAAGTATATGACATCACTGGCTGTTTACTTTTTTGTGCTGTCTGACTCTCACGTATGGTCACAGAAAAATCGAGGGAAATTAATGTTCTTATGAAGAAAATCTGCTCCCTGCACAGTCTCTCTGGGGTCTTGAGGGCTAAAAGAGTATGCATCATGCATTTAGTAGCATCTTCTGTGTAGCTATGCAACGATGTGATATGTTTTACTTCTACTTTCATCTTTCTGGTTCCTCTCTATCACTTGAATCATGAGTGTTCGTGGTCTTTGAATTCGTGAGCTAGGTATCTATCATGTATCTTGATTTTATTGCTTGCTCACCGCTATTCTGGATTCATACATAGGAAGTGAAGTCAGTAAATGGCCATAAAGCAATTTTTCTCAGATCTACCAGATTACATTAAAGCAGATGAAATTAAAATAGACATTTCATACATTCCTTGTCACTAAAAGATTCTTTATTAGAATTAGATGAGTCTGATGATTACATGGAATACTCTTATAGCAATCTTAAAAATATATATATGGCCATCCATTAGTCAATAATTTTCAAAAATTATCTGGATTGATTGTAAGAATGACAAATTTTATTGACATGACTGGAGAGTAGGATAGGGGATAAAACCAACCACCACTTACAACTTTTATAAGACACAAAGACCAGCCAGGCACCCAATTCCTATTGCAAGTAAATGGGAACTGGAAGCATAAAATTGTTTATACCTCTGAAAATCTCTTTCATAAAGAAGTTTGTCTCCAGTGATCAATCTTCACAAGTTTTTAGTGTAAAGGAACTATTTTTATCTTAATGAAATATGGATATAATACCTTGCCTTGGTGATTTCTTGCATGTTGACAATCTTGACTAATGTTCCTCGAGCCTTCTCATCCATTATTACAAGATCTAATACAAATTCTTGGGAGAGACTACAGAATCAGATTGAGGGAACATAATCTTCTCTTTGTCTCCTGTAGTTTTTCATTCCTAAACAAAGTAAGTGTAGACACTAGCAGATGGAGATAGTACAGTGTTTCTTCCACTGTACACTAATTTTCTTCAGATGCAAGTAATCACAGTACATTAGACACTGAAGAATTAGGAACATTAGGTTACAAGATTATATTTAATTAAAGAAAAAGGATTTAAAGGGTTTGATGTGCTCTTTCACAAACCAGTTTATATTTTGTCATTATCTTTAAAAAAAGTAATATTTTGAATAATTTCTGATCATGCCTGGAGACTCAAAGGAAATTTCATCTGAAAGGTCTTTTCCCCCATATACTGCATACAATAAAAATCTGATGGTAGAAAAAAGTATCTGACAGATATGTCATTCATTCATTACTGATATAACTTGTTGGTTCGTAACAAAAAGTAAGTTGCTCAAGAGCAGTCTATCCATTCAAACGTCATTATTTTCTATATATTGTATTGTTGTGTTAGTAGCAAACTCATTGTGGAGAAAGAAACACCCTTGTGCAAGCTAGTAATGCCTAGCACAATTTCAACCACCCAGCATGGGTCAAATATTGAACCTGTTCCTTGTTTCTCTTTAAAACAATGGTTTCTCTTTAAAACTCTTAACACCTTTGCATTCAACAGCTTAATAATGGCAGCTATCATGAAGGACATGACAGATATAGGCTCACTTCGTTCTTGAATTCAAGGACCTGAGACTCCATTTTCATGGAGATTAACTAATTATTAGTCTGAACATTATCCAGGAGAGAGATATCCTTTCAATTTCTTCTGCCGAAGATGCTCCACTGTGCATAAATTATTAAATATTAACTATGCATATGTAAGCCTGATTTTATGACTTGGTAGTTAGAGTACTCTTCTAAAATGGAAGAAATGTATAACCTCTTCTAATTCTAATCAGCTTAGTGTTGTAATTAAGTATTGGGGAAGAGGGGGAGGAAGAAGAAAACAAAAACAAAAACAAAAGTAAAAACAAAACCAGACGAGAAATTCTCTCAGAAGGACTTTCTTAATTTCAAGACATCTACAGTATTCAAATCTTCCAGGATTAGCCTCCACTCCTGGTTATCAAATACATTGGTTCTGTACATCCTCTGTTAAATCTGACAACTATCTTGTGACATCTTGTGTTTCCCCAGAGTATCTAAAATGGCACCAGTCTCCAAAGTCATGACAAGTGAACTAAGATTCTAATCAGCAACTGAGCCAATGGAGCTTCCTGAGCTTCCGGAGTTACTTGTCAGCATAAAATATGCTTGGCCAGCTGAAGAGTTTTCATATCGCCTATGGGCTTTGTATGATTGCCCTAGTGTAAGAGTCAAGTGTTCAGCAAAATAACCTGGAGCATAGGCGCTGTCTCCTTGACACTGACAGATACAGTGCAGACTATGGAAAACTTTGCTCCTTGTGTCCAGCTTATGTGGCAAGGTTTGGGCAGTGGGAGGGCTGCAAGAATGACTTTTTTGAGTAGCTTCCCCACCCTGTTTGACAGGGCCAGTTCCAGCTAGCTCCAAGAGAGATCCAAAGCTGAGCTTACCAGTGACATTGGCAGTGTCTCTGTGATAACATATGCAGGAAGGGATATAAAACACTGCACAGCAGCAACTGCGAGAAAGGAGTGAGGAAATATGAGGGAAACAGCCCTGCAGACACCAAGTCAGCTGAGAAGGGAGAGGGAAGAGGTGCTCAGACACCTGAGTAGAAATTCACCTGTAGCCCCTGGCAAAGCTCATGAACTATACAGGTTGTTTCCTGGCAACCGATGGAGGTCCATGGTGGAGCAGATATCCACCTGCAGACCAAGGAGTACCCCATGGTGGAACAGGTGGAAGTGCCCTGAAGGAAGCTGCAGCCTATGGAGAGGAGCACATGCTGGACCAGTGTGTTAGTTTTGCTTGCCCCAGTTTTTGCTAGCGGTGGGTGGAGCCCACAAAATGACTCCTGTGAACGTGTCCAACAGAGCCAATCCCTGGTGGCTCTGAAATGATGGACATGCTGCTGGCCAAAGCTGAGCCAATTGGAGATGTTGGTTAAGCCTCTGTGAAAACATATTTAAGAAGAGACCAAGGTGGGGGGAGGGGGGGAGCATGCACTTCTTTTTGCCAGAGGAGG
>VZRN01001872.1:52888-81847 GCA_013397935.1 Dasyornis broadbenti | reverse complement strand
GGGAGCTGCGCTGCGGCGGCGGCTCCGGCTTCCTCTTTCCTTCCCTCCTTTTCTCCCTCCTTCTCTCCGGAGGTCTCGGTGGGCGCGCTCCACCTGCGGGGCGGCGGGCGGGGGTCGGGGGATGCCGCGCTGGAGAGCGAGAAGCGGCCTAGGGAGGTGCAGGGGCGAGAGGCGGGGAAGGGAAGGGCACCGCTCCGCCCGCGTGGCTCTGGGGCTCGAAGTCGTGGTAAACATCTCGAGTGCCGCTATCGCGCCTGGCCCCGGCCCCCGCGGTGGGTGCCGCCGCTTCTCTTCCTTTTTGTCTTCACAAAATAAACACCCCAAAACTTCGAGTGAGTTGCGGTAGTTTAGCGAAAAGCGGAGCGGAGCTGCAGCCCGGAGGGAATGCTCCACCCTGCCAGGCGGGAGACTTGGGTTTCACTCGGGACTGGCAGTGCGCTGGATCGCCTTGGAGGCGGCTGGAAAGGAAGGGGGATACTTTTGTCACATAAAAACAAGCCCTGTGCCGCTTTGGGAGCGGTGTCGAAAGTCTGGTTCTTCAAAGGACTCCTCTTTTCTGATCGGATAGAAAGGTAGTTAAAGAGAGTAGAGGAAAGGGGACTGAAAACGCTGTGAGTTTGGGGCTGGGATTTTATTCCTCTCTATTTTTCAGGATTTTTTGTAACTCAGAGTCTCAGGTTTGCCCTGTTTCAGCTGATACAGGAGTGCCGGTTCCTCTTGACACGTAGGCATTGCTAAACAGGTAGCATGGTTTGGATGCTGCTTAATACTTGGATATTTACTGCCAGGTTATGTCATTTGCTTGCATTATTTCCCTTGCACTCAAGTATTGCAAGGTACAGCACGCACTGCAAAACTACCCAGGGTTGCAACAGTGCGGTGTTCCTTAGGCATTTAATTACACTAAACAAACATTCCTTTAATTAAAGGTGTTTGTTTAACATTCCTCATTACAGCTCTTGGAAAAACCCACGGAGCAGCCGTGGGCAGGGGGATGTGGGCTTCTCATTTTTACCGAATTACAAGTTAAGCTTTCATGGTGAGCGGGGGAGAGGCGTTGGGACCATATGGCCATGGGGAAAACCAGCCAAACGCGAGCGGTTGCAGAGATTTTCCTAGGCAGCAGCAGCACAGCGAGTTGACAAGATTATGGAGAGATTTTTGGATGACTGGCCAGAAAACCTGAGGAGTAACAAGTAGTATTAGTTGCACTCTGCTGATGTTTGAGGTAGCAGGGAACCAGCAGGCACCCACCGGGCGGAGGGGGTTGGATACAGGTAATGAAAACGTGGGTTGGTGCTGTGTGGGAAGCTCAGAGAAGTAATAGAAGCCACTTCTTCCTAGTAGCCAGAAAGTTTTGTGTGGAATGAGATCACAGACTTAACAGACGCTTCAGCTCTGCTTGCACAAGTATTTCACTTCATCAGAGTCAACCACTGTTGTCACTGGTGCATGAATTAGCAGTGATTACATTGAGAGTGCTCATGTGAAACAGGGATTTGGGTTTTTAGATGCTTTCTTACTTGAATGTGAGGGGCTGCTTCTTTCACAGATTTCTATTCTTGCTGACAGTGGAGAGCCCTGAAAATCCAGGATGGACAAAGCTGCCGTAGTTATTTACCTGCTGGATGGAAATAGAATAGCTGCTCAGAACTGAGATAGTGAAAGTTTTCTGATAAAAGCCTGATGTCCTTTCTCTTAGTTGTTACAGCAGAACCTCTTACTAGAACTAGTTGTTCTGGACCTCACACACATGTAGTGTGGGAAGCCACATGTTCATTTTTCACTTTGGCCAATGGTTCTCCAGCAGTTGGGTTATTCTGCCCTGCTTTTGCTTGGGAATGGTAAACACTGTCACCCAAAGAGTTTTGCTGTGGACACAGCGTATGGGCACGACAGCTGACATAATTTGCATGAAGACCATTTATATCCTTAAATTTGTCTGGTGATTTTTTCTCTGTGCATGCAGTGTCACTGCAAAACTCCAGGATTCACTGGCTGTTGCCTTTTCCCCCCCATATTAGACCTGTTTCATTGGATGGAGACCTTAGTAGCCTTATTTTTATTTTTAGTATGCTGAAAGTAAAATGTGAAACATTTAAGACCAGGAAGAGTCAAGAAAACTTGTAGTGTGACTTATGTGTCAGAAGTTACTGTGGTTCATTCATGTGCATTCAGCAAGCTGTTGCACTGAAGTATGACCTGTATTTAGCCAAGGACCCTTTCCTGGGAGGCACCTGTGACTTCATTTGAGGGTCTCAAGACATGGTTAAACCACCAAGATGCCTCCAGAAGTTGAAAGCTGGTGTAACTCAGAGAGCCTAGATAAAAAGGCTCATCTTTCTGCTACAAAGCATAAATTGGGTGTCATAATTTTTTTCCCCACTAATTGTTTCTTTTAAACATATCATTTACTGTGTTGCCTGACAACTGTTAAGGTGCCAGATAAAAGATAACTGTGACTTTCTAGAGTCAACCTTTGTGGCTAGCAAGTTACTTTAAAGGACTGTGTAAGGTCTAGTACTTTTACTCCCTAGATCTGATCTGAAGTGGTTTGGAGTTGAGATGGGGCTTTAGCAGAGACTCAGTTTTCTTATTTTTTTCTGTCAAGCTGTATTCCTTGTCTTTTGAGGAGTATTCTTACCTAAGACCATATAATGTGTCTTCACTAATTTTCAGTTAGCAGCTGGGAAGCCTAACTTGCTAAATTTTGATGTCTGTTTCTCATTTGTGGACATGGATGCTGAATCAGCGGAGAACTCCTGGCTGAGCAGCAGAGAACTGGGGATCCAGGGGCTCTTGACAGCTCATGGTTGGGGGCTTTGGAGCATCTTCCCTTCCCCTGGTTCAGATCGAGCCCAAATGCCATGAAACTTATTTCTGTACGTTGTCCAGGAGTCTGTTTAAAATGAGTTGATTCAGCCATCGCGATGTGTCTGAAGATGAGTATCTGCTTCATTGGAATCATCTTCCCAACTGGCATGCCTGAAAGGCAGCTGATTGGAAGGGCTATGAGAGGAGGATAAATTATACCTTTAGTCCTTCGTAGCCTGAATAATGGAGCTTAATTACATTTTCCCTGGCAGTACATGGAATTCCCATAGCTGTTTTAATTCATGATCAAGGCTGTGCTTGCAATGCAAACTGATCCATACTCGCTGTTGAGGTGGACAATGGTCACCTGGCCCCAAGTTCTTTGCTGGTTTTTCAGTGTTTGTGGAAATTGAGGGACCCAGAGCAATCTCTGTGGCTTCCTTCTCAGTATGTCTAGGTAAAAGTTGTACCCTGTCGACAGCTCTGTGGTCAGTGCAGGAGGGAACACATAAACTTCTTGGTTGTATGGGGAATTCCTACATGTTCTGTAGGATTTTCTGCAGCATATCCAAGCTGTCATTTAGGAATCCAGGCTTTTTGGTCAATATGACCCACAATGGCAAAATTAGGGGGAAGAGTTCTTGGGAACCCACGCCAGCGTGGAGTATGGAGACAGAGGGCCATGAGGGATTTGCTTTCTGACCCTTGTGCACTTGTTTTTTGGATGACTGGGTGTTGTTTGCTTGAGGTTTTCCCGTCTCATTTTCTATTAGCACCAAATTCTCCACTCACCTACTATGCTTTTGTCCAGCCTGTTCTTGGTTTCCAAAGAAAAGTAGTCAGTAACAAAGCATGTAAGCGCTGTGTTTTTGCCTGCTCAGCAGTGGAAATGCTGGGTTTTGAAAACCACTTACTAATTTTAGGAGCTGAAAGGCTCCTGAATTCTGAACCTTGTGGTATGTCTGTTTTAAACACAGAGAAGTTTGCAAAAGAACTTCACCAGTTCATTGCTTGAGGATGTTTTTTTAATTCTTTTGTTTTAAAACATCTCAGGAAACTTCTGAGTGTGAAAAAATGACAGCATGGAGCGATAGTAAATACCTGTTTTATATTATTAGCAGACTTACAAACAACATAATTGGTTAGTGTAGCAGTGCAACTTAACCTTTTTCATGGTCACATCTGAATAGTATCTAAGCAGTGCCCCAAAAGAAAAGAAAAATCTGGTGGCAGACAAGCTTGAATCAAAGTGTGGCCGTGTAAAAATAAATACTTACTAGGGAAATAAAATGTGTGTGGAGACTTGGAGTTTGAAAATCAGAGTGAAAATACCCAAGTCAAATACCTTCAGTTTTCATTTTCATATCAGATGCTTTTCTAGCACATTTTTTCAGACCACCTCTGCATCATTCAGTATTGCTTACAGCGTGGCCTGTGCTGTGTTTACTGCACAAATTGATCATTGCTGAAGATGGAGTTACTTGGGTTCCTCATGGAATTGTGAGGTTGGTGCCTCCAGGGTTTGGATGCTTCACAAAGTATGCTGATCCACTGGGCAAGTGACTGGGCTGGCCTTTCTCCTCTCTTTGAAAAAGAGGATCAGAAATAATTAAAAACATTGGATTGACAAACTTGCCTGCACGGAGCTTTAATTTTCCACGATACCTGGTGTTTGATACATACAGAGGATAGCTCCCGCTGGCCTTAGTTGCTGCCAGTGGTGTTTTCCTGTGTGAATAAACTGGACATCCAAAAAGTGCAAGCCAGACTTATTTAAAAAAAAAAAGGTTGAAATTACTTGCTCTGGCACTGTCAGCAATGGGGTGATGTTCTCCAAGCAGTGTTCATTGCTGTGAGATCCTCCTTTTTGTCCCCCACCTCTCACTCACTTAACATCCTCGAAATGGTTTGCCAAATTAACAGGGGTCTTGCCTTGTGCTGCTCAGGCCTGTACAGATCCAGGCCTGGACGGATCCAGAGGATGTGCTGAGTAAGGTAAATTTTGGTAAGAGGGCTGGAAGACTATATTATGATAAATACATAATATATGTATATATATAACATATGATAGATACATAAATGGCAGCAGAACTAATCCAGCATTAATTACAGCATATCTTGTGTATACACTTAACGTTGACACCTTGAATTTTCTGTAAAAAGACCTGTTTTCATTCTAATACCTGCTTTTTTTTCCTAAAGCAAACCTCAAAAATAGTTTGCAGTACTGATCCACCCATGAGTGATAAATGCAAATTGCTGTCATTTTAGCAATCCAAGTAACAAAAATAATGATAAATTGCCATTTTCTGAGAGCTTGCTCTTGTTGGGAAGAAGTTTGTCAGCAAGCCTGTCATGCTTGTTGATGGCAAAGGGATGGCAGGATTGGGAATTTGGAGTGCAGTTCCTGCTGTGAAGGGGTGAATGCTATAATTGTTTTCCACCACTTCCCCAGCAAGAACTTGTCTGTATTTTTTACCCCTCCTGCCCTGCGCACTGCAGCCTGGCTCTTTCCAGCCCCTTGCCCAAGCAGCTTCTTCCCTCCACTGTTTAGACCCTCATTGCACCCATTTTTAATTCTCACTGCTGCTTTCTAATCCTAGTCCCCTCCTCTTGGCTCAGCACTGTGGTCCCAGTCTGCCTCTCCCTGCTCTCCAGATTTCCAGAGGGTTTCCATCACATCCTTCTTACATTTCCCAATCTCCCTGTGTTTTCACCACATCCCCTCATGGCTCTGGCTCTCCCTCAGCCAGAATTGGGCATCTTCTCCATCAGCTAGCAGGAAGGAAGCTAAAACCCCACAGTGAGTCGTGGTGTGGAGCAGTCTCCATGAGGCTCTACTGTCAGCTCATGTCTTTGTGGAGGGACGTGGCACATACAATCATGGAATGCTTTGGGTTGGAAGTGACCTTTAAATGCCATCTGGTCCACCCGCCCTGCAATAAGCAGGGACATCTTCAACAAAATCAGGATGCATAAAGCCCCATCAAACCTGGTCTTCAGTGTTTCCTGGGATGGGGCATCCACAACCTCTCTGGGCAAACTGTGCCAGTGTCTCAACATCCTCATAATAAAAAATTCTATCTGAATCAACTCTTTTGTGGTTTAAAACTATGGCAGAGCTCTGCACAAAAGTGGATTTCACTGTGGATGGCTCAGGCATGCCCCTGTGTACTAAGCAGCTGCAAGAGGATGAAATGTTCTCAGCGAAGCTGTAAGCTGAAGTTTTAATAACTAGCAAAAGTTCTTAAGTGTCAATAAACTGATAATTTTTATTTTCTGCCCCTCAAGCATATAGCTTGGCCAAATTCAGGCAGATTTTTATATTGTGACAACATATCTAAGACAACACTTTCACCCACATAAAGTGTCTCTTCAAAGCTTTTGGGAGAGAAATTTATTTTTAATTTCCAAGTGAAAAATAATAATCAGCATGTATGAAAGCTTTTTCTTAGCCTCATTTTTGGAACAGTTTTAGCTGAGCTTTTCTGTGGAGGAGGGAAAAAAGGTAATCAATTCAAGGTTTCAGAAGGAAAGTTTTGCAGTTGCTGGTTGGAATGTGTCGAAGTTTTAAATAGCCCAGCACAGGCTCTCGTAGTGGGAAGTTACATCCAGCAGGTTAATACAGCATCCAGAGGGAGGATGCCAAGACTAATTAACATAAATAACCTCAAACACTCTGTTTGTATATCTACATGTAGTGGTACTGTGATAGAGGCTAAGTTCATATCAAATCCAAAACTTGACCATCCTGCTCAAGCAACTTTGTGCTTCACCCTTTTTTCCCAGAGTGGTGGCATTGTCAGTGGGTCATTATTTTGTGTCAGGATCCACGTGCTGAAAGCTTTGCAGGAATTCATCTGTCAAAAGGAGAAATATCTTTTACCTTTTTCAAAGAAGAAGACTTCAAAAAGGTGAGTTTGTGTGCTGTCGCCCATTGTTCACACCATCTGGAAATGACCCCTGCTCAGGTGCCTGCAGATAGTTTGTGACCACATGTTTTGAACGGGCTTGCTGCTAATACTGCTGTTCTGCTATTGGAGGACACAGTGGAGTACATCTACTGTAAAAAACCCACAAATGAAACATTTAGAACTTGGTACTTTATGAAGATGGGGAGTTTAACACGAGCTGTCCTGAGCCTTTTTTTCTTGTATTGGCAGCTCACATCGAGAGGGCAGTGGTGCCTTAGACGGCATCATGTCATTTTGTCATTGATTTTCACTCTTAGAATGTGGAAGTTGAAGCTAACTCTTTGTTATTATGTAGCTGCTGTTCTTACTACAATAGATTGAGTTACATTTAAGCATCTAATGAATTGCCTCAAATCCAAAACATTACCACTTGGAAGAATATGAAGTGCACTTTTATTATTACTTGATGTCAAGAGCTTTGCTGTTTTTCACAGAAACATCTGAAATCACCCAGTGACATAGACAATAATCAGTTTCTCTAGAAAAGATGTGAAGTTGTTTCAGAGATTCTCCTACTTTCAAAGCCACTGCTTTGCAAGTTAGTAAAAAAGACATTAAATGAATTCCGTGCAAGAAGTTGCATTTCTGCAGTGGACATCACTGGACCAAACTGGTCGGAGAATTATTATGGCAGCGTGCTTTCCCGGAGCTCTGGATGTGGAGGTTTGGGTTGAGAGGAGAGGAGCAGCTGCCATTCAGATGCTCGTCATCAGTGTAGTTCAATCCAAATCTCCAGGTTCCTCTTGCCAGACAAGATCTTGTGCTGGTGGTGATCCATAGGAACTGCTGTGTGAGTTGGCAGTAGGGACTAATGGTGGGTGGGGCGAGCCGATTGTTTTCTTGAGAGCTTGAGAGCCTTTCCGCTGTGGCAATCTTTTGTGGAATGAAGAACGGGGACTTAATGTTAGGTTTGCTGCTTAACAAGCCAGGCAATGCCTGTGACTTGTGAATTCAACACTAATTGAGGAATTTAATTTCTCTACCCATTTTTCCCCCCAGGAGATGTAAGCTGTTAGGGAAATAAGAAGAAAAATGGAGCATTTGTGTGTGTATTGTGTTAAAATTTTGGAGAGTTGAAAGAGTAGTTGCAAATCAATGCCTGCATTTCCTTGAGTCATAAGATGCCATTTAGTATATATTATTTACAGGCCTGTACTTTATTTCTACAAACCTCTCTCTTACAGTTATTTGCATTGTTTGCAATAACCTTTCAAAATGTTAAGAGTCCTCATTATTGCTTTATGTTTTTCATTTCTGTTAGGGTGTTCTCTATACCCTCTTCTGATTTCTCACCCCCTCAGCCTGTGCAGTTAGAACAGGCTATGTGTATCAGTAAAGGTTTTCCGAAGTGAGTTGCGACTAGATGGTGAATCTGGCCACACTTGGTGAAGTTTATCTTTAATCAAACACACATCTCCTGTATACAGTGCGTTGCTTCTGGATAATTTTTGTTAACACAAACCATGATGTTTTCTTTTTCTTTTCTCTTGAGGATGAATTGGTCTTTCACTTACAGCAATCCTCAGCACTGCCAGACCTTTCTTCCCAGTCTCTGCTGAGGCTTAATTTCACCATGGCTTCCACCTCTGTCTTGCTGGCTCTCTCAGTTCTCCATTGCTGAGTTTTTCTTTGTCTGGTTTCCCATCTACGTGTTTTGGTTACATTTCAGTGCTCCGAATGAGTGGTTTTGAGAGCAGTTGGAGGCATGGCGTGCACCACTTCCTGCCTCTGCAGTCTCTGTGGCTGTCACGCAGCTCGTCTGGTCACCATCTGCAGCGGGCTTAAACGTGGGACGTGCCACCACAGCCGGGCTGCCCTCTGCTTCTCAGAAGGTGTTTGAGTTTGCAGTTCCTGGTTTGCAGGACACCTTGCAGGGAAGGTTCAGATGGTCCCTGAGCTGCCATGAAAAACAAAATGTGTGGAGTAGCTTGTGTGGGTGCTCTGTTGTCTCTTAATTTCCTTTAATGGGGAGGGAAGGACCAGTTTGAGCCTGGCCTGGTTTCCAGTGTGCATTGCCTGTTGGACTGACAGATAAAAAGGCAAGTTGAGACTGAAGAGTGGTTTCTGACAGCCAGCTTACCTTGTATAGGTGTTTCCTGGGGCCATCTTACAGAAGTCTACCCTGTGAAGTTTTTGAAGTTCTGCATTCAGAATTCATATCTGAAAATCTTAGCTGTAGGACTTTGAGATATATTTGCTAATTTATATTCTAACAGCATAGCTCTGATTGACGTATGTGCTGGTTATGTTTATTAGTTTACTAGTCTTGCAAGTCTAGTGGTGAGCACATGGAATTAGGATGTTTTCACTGGCATCAACATTCATACATAGTTACCAGCAGAGATCTCCAGACAGGAAGCTGTACCACAGACTGGCAGAATAGGAAGATCTAGAGAGCAAAGAAGTGGCAGTTTCTCCCTGCGTTTAAGTAGGCTTTGGGTTTTGTGCTCGTGATTTAACCGATACCTTTTTCTTTATGCAGGGCTGTAATCGAAGTACAAGATGGCAAAAACCAGCCATAGCAACTATGTCCTTCAGCAGCTAAACAAGCAAAGAGAGTGGGGCTTTCTGTGCGACTGCTGCATCGCTATTGATGATATTTATTTTCAAGCACATAAAGCAGTCCTTGCTGCCTGCAGCGCCTATTTTAGGATGTTTTTTATGAACCATCAAAACACTACAGCCCAGCTGAATCTAAGCAACATGAAGATTAGCGCTGAATGCTTTGATCTTATTTTACAGTTCATGTATTTAGGAAAAATTATGACAGCCCCTGCCAATTTTGAGCAATTTAAAGTGGCCATGAACTATTTACAGCTGTATAACGTACCTGAGTGTCTAGAAGATATACAGGATACAGACTCATCTAGTTTAAAATGTTCATCTCCTGCTTCTAGCACCCAGAATAATAAAATGATATTTGGTGTGAGAATGTATGAAGATGCACTTGCTAGAAATGGCAGCGAGACAAACAGGTGGGGCATGGAGCCGCCAAGTTCAACGGTAAATACATCCCATAACAAAGAGCCTGACGAAGAAGCTTTGCAGCTGAACAGCTTCCCCGAGCAACTGTTTGATGTTTGCAAAAAAAGCACTACGTCCAAATTCTCTCACACAAAAGAGCGCGTGTCCCACTCGCGCCGGTTTGGAAGGAGCTTCACCTGTGACAGCTGCGGGTTTAGTTTTAGCTGTGAAAAGCTACTGGATGAGCATGTGTTAACATGCACCAACAGGCATTCCTACCAAAGTGCCAGGTATTACAGTGCTGAGAAAATAGACTTTAGTGAAAAGAACTCTACTTCTAAAATTATCTCCACACAAACAGAAAAATACAAGGGGGACTCAAGCCGTGCTGTGGACGATTCTTCGTCTCCTGTGTCAAACATCACAAGCAGAAAAAGCAGCACGGTTGCCTCTGAGACATCAGGTGAAGAAGGGAGTAGAGCCTCTGAGAGGAAGAGGATTATCATCAAGGTGGAACCAGAGGACAATCCTACAGATGAGCTGAAGGATTTTAATATTATTAAGGTGGCAGATAAAGACTGCAATGAGTCTTCTGATAATGACGACCTAGATGATGAACAGGAAGAGCCGCTTTACAGATACTACGTTGAGGAAGAGATGAGAGAGAAGAGAAATGCTCGGAAGACTCTAAAGCCGCGTTTATCCATGGATGAGGATGAAAGAAAGTGTTTGAAAAGTTCACGGCACCTTAACAGCAAGGCTCCTTCAGTGCAGGAAGATGTGGAGAATGCTCCCTGTGAACTTTGTGGGCTAACAATCACCGAGGAAGATTTATCCTCTCATTATCTATCCAAACACATAGAAAATATATGTGCTTGTGGCAAGTGTGGTCAAATACTGGTCAAAGGCAAGCAGCTACAGGATCATGCACAGACCTGTGGAGAACCCCAGGATCTGACCATGAACGGGATCAGAAATTCTGAGGAGAAAATGGACTTAGAAGAAAACCCTGAGGAGCAGTCAGAAATAAGGGACATGATGTTTGCAGAGATGCTAGAGGACTTCAGGGATGGTCACTTCCCAATGAACAGCCTTCAAAAAAACCAGTTGTACAAGCATTCTGCCTGTCCTTTCCGATGCCCTAATTGCGGTCAGCGTTTTGATACTGAAAACCTAGTGGTTGAACATATGTCAAACTGTCTGGAGCAAGATCTGTTCAAGAACTCCATGTTGGAAGAAAACGAGAGGGATCATAGACGTAAGCATTTCTGCAACCTTTGTGGGAAAGGATTTTATCAGCGTTGCCACTTGCGGGAACACTATACCGTTCATACCAAGGAAAAACAGTTTGTTTGTCAGACATGTGGGAAGCAGTTCTTAAGAGAGCGCCAGTTGCGGCTCCACAATGATATGCACAAAGGCATGGCCAGGTATGTCTGTTCCATTTGTGATCAAGGAAACTTCCGAAAACATGACCATGTACGGCATATGATATCTCATTTATCAGCTGGAGAGACTATATGCCAGGTCTGCTTTCAGATATTCCCAAATAATGAGCAACTGGAGCAGCACAGGGATGTTCATCTGTATACATGTGGAGTATGTGGAGCAAAATTTAATTTGAGGAAAGATATGAGATCTCACTATAATGCCAAGCATTTGAAAAGAACATGAGCATAAATATACTGTTAAAGCATTAAGTTGGCAGCAGACAGAACACCAAAGCAAAGCATAAGTATAGTAAAAAAATTTGAAAAGGAAAAAAAAATTTGAAAATAAGTCTCTTTTTTATTATTTTTTTAAGACCCTCCTAACCATAGGTGTCTATTTAGGCTCATTAAGTATAAAGCTTTGAAAAGCATCATGTGTTTAATTATTACATTTTCACTGTTTCCTAATACCAGTTTCTGTTCTTAATTTTATTGTTTTACTACGTAGATATAAAAATCATTATTTTTAAACTGTAGATTAAAAGCACAATGTTACCCCTTCACTGACTGCTATTAAACAGTTCTCGGATCCATGTCCGTAAGATGAGTGCTTTAATATTTCCATGTGTTGTTTCTTCATGTGAAAATTTTAGATCCCAGCGATTAATGTGCAAGAGCATAATTGTTCATAATCCCCAAATTAATTTTCAAAGTGAAAAAAACCAACTCAAACCAACAACGCCAAGAAATAATCCTTTGCGCTGTGACTCTGCTGTAAGGGCAGAGCTGGCTGTCCTGGTCCCCTGCTTCTTGGCTTTGTTGGAAGGTGCATCCCAAGGGTGAGAGCACATAGGCACAGTTAAACCTAGCAGGCTTGGGCTGGTGTGCACAAGGGGGAAGGGAGTTAATGACTGTCGGGATAACTGAGAGGTTCCAGCACAGTGGTTGTTTTCCAGATGGGAAGTCCTAGCAGAACTGTACCGCTGATGTTGGCCTTTCTTTCACTGTCTGTACCTCTGTGGGTATATTTAACCTGCTTATCCTAAGCATACAAGGGAGGAGTGGCTGTGGTGGGTTACTGGGAATGCAGTATGGCCATGTGCGCTGAAGACTGCATTTTCAGCCTAGCTATCAACCATGCCTTGCTGCTTGTGTTGGAAAGTTAAAAGCAGAATGCGTGTGAAGATAGTCCCATTGCTTGGGACCTTAGGGTTTTATTGCTTCTTGTTTTCATTGATACTTTATGAATGTTCTGTTTCTCAATAACAATATAACAAGAAAAGACTGCAGAGTTTGCTTAATAAATGTAAAGATATTTTATGCCTTTTAAGATTCCTTTCTGATTCTAGCAGAGCCCTAATCTACACAGCTTGTCTCTTAATTTAATTGAATTAAAAAGTCCTACTAAGTACCAGCTGACACCAATTCAGTGAGGCACTTTCACCTTTGAGAGAGCAACTGGCTTTGACTCTTAGGCACCAGATGTCTAAACGTTTGTTAAGTGTGTGATTTGTGATGGGGTAGAGAAAAGCATCCTAATATGTAATTGTGGAGAAAAAAATTAAAAATAAAACCTAGTTGTACTTTCTCCCAGCAGATCTCACTTTATCAAAGAGGGTGGTAATGCTATTTCCCAGTGAGCTATGGAGGGAGGAAAGTAATTTAGATCAGCAATTAAGGCAGTTAGAATAGATGAGCATTGCAGGTTCCTTCCAAATGAAATATTCTGTCACCTCATGAGCCAGTGGTGGAGTTGAGAATAGGAGCCAGGAGCTGATGGTGTAGTCCAGGGCTTTCACGTGCTTGTTTCTGTCACAGTTGAGTTTCATTCCTTGTTGTTTCTTGGGGACTATGAGGGGTATCAAGTTTTAATTTTAGACTATGCAGAGGAATGAATACAATTCAGAATCTCCACTGTAACTGTTAAAATTACTGTGAGTTGCCTTGCATTTATTCAGTTTTAAATGTGCATTAGGATTTCTCTTGGTTGGCAGACGTGTGCAGTTCTGCAGTGATGGACAAGGCTCCCCCACCAGACATTGGTTCTGAGCCAGCAGCTGCTCCACGGCACCAACTGCTTTGGGTGCAGTTTAGTGGGCATTTAGTGTTTTGCTTTAACTGCTCAGTCCTTTGTTTCCTTATACGATGCTGAAGCCAACCGAGTCCTCAATAGCACTGGGGCCAAAAGAGCACAGGCATGAGTACGCTCCAGCACTTGAGAGCTGGGGTGTTCATACACTGCACAAGTGATTCTCTGATGTGCAGGTTATCCCTCACAGTATCAGCTGGATTAGGAAAAGCAGTCAAGGGAAGTGAAGGAGAAATGGAGAGCCCTGGGGCAGCTAGCAGGAGAGTCTTGTGGCACTGGAGAAGTGGGAAGACAGACTGGGAGAAGAGATCCTGAGTGGGAGGGAGTGGCAAAGGGAGGCAGGATTAGAGCTGTGCAGTGGGAAGCAAATCCCAAAGGTGGCATGGAGGGGGTGGCTGGAGGAGTGGATAAAATGTCCTGTCTGTAAGAGCGGAGTGAGGATGACTCAGCTTGGCTGGGGAGCTGTGGGCCTGAGCCATGAGCTCATGGACGTGGGTTGCGTACCAAGCACGGCCGGCCCCGCTGCCCACAGCGCTGTGGGGGCACAGCACAGACCAGATTAAAGACCTTGTTCAAAAGCAGGAGGTCACCTCTGTGATCTAAGGGATCAGTCCTGAATGCAGTGAAGAGCTAAGGGTGATTTATGGAGCCTCCTGCTCAGGATCAGGAGCCCTTGTTTACAACCCATTGGTCTGAACTTGACCCAAAAATGTTTCACAAAAAATGTGACTTCCTAGTGTAAGTAGGCCTGCCAACTACAGAAGTTGAATGGAGAAACTGGGAATGATGGTATTTATGTGTACTATCTAACTTTATATATAAACACCCTGGAGTACCTCTGTTTTTCAATTATAAGCTATGTTGTAGTAGCCTTTCAAAGTAAAGTTTGTTAAACCTTTCCAACCAAACTTGAATTGATGTTTTTTCCTGTTCTAGTGAAACAAAACCCAGTGCCTTGGAGTTCATGTGTATGAGAGTCCAGACTAAGGCTCACAAAGCATGAATTGCACTGCAGGGAAGCTTAAGAGTGGATCTACTTACATGTAGGCAGAGAAAATCAGAATGACTGAAGTAGCCTGAGAAGTGATCAAGGGGGAGTATAGGAGAACATAAACAAGTCAGCCTGGCTTGCAAATACATGGGTATTTAAGTAGATGAGTATTTAAGGTGACATGTAAAAGCGTGCAGGGGAACAGCATGGGACTGTTAGAGAAAAGGCCTGGAGTGACAGGAGGAATTTGGCTGCTGTGAAAGAGGAGAAGGTCTGGGTGCTGAGGCAGCCTGGGGCAGGCCACTCCTGACTGTTCTCCCCAGAATGGGACAACATCAGCAGGAGAATGCAGTTTTGGTGTGTCAGTGCTCCTACCATGACAAAATTATTTAATGTGGAGACAGAACATAAGCAGACATGAAAAAATATCAACAGCAGTTATGATGTCCTAGAAATTTTGCTGTTACTTGAAAGATACTGAAGGGGAAGCAGAAATACTTTATTTAGAGGTCTGTTTCCTCTAATCTGTACTTTTATGTTGCCATAACATAGTTCCTTTGCATCTCCTTAGTGAGTGTTAGAGTGTAAAAGCACTTAAGGATCTTTAAAACTGGAGGTGTAAGCATATCATGTTGCACAAGGCGTAGCCAGAAAGAAAAAGATTTGCTGGATGCCCTAAGTTATATTTTCAAGTGATTTTCTGTTCTTATTTTTGGAGGACCTTTCTGTGTTCTGTTGTTTTTCTCATTTTGGCAGTACTATGGGCTGCAATCCCGAGAATTTGTAAGTCGCCAACCTAGCTCTTAGCTTTCAAGATTTACTGAAAGTTAAAAAGAGGGAATTCATGAAGACCCGGTATGAGCTTTAAAATATCACAAAAGCTGTTGAGCTTCTTTTTCAGTTTCAGAGGAGATGTTTAAAATGTTAATGTATATATGTAAATGCTTCCTGCTGACTTGTTAGTTCAAAGAGTGTTTAATTTTGTATAATGATATTTGTAGCCAACAGGTCTGTGGAGAAATCTTGATTTCAATAAATAGAATATCATGGAATTCTAAGAATTCATGCTTTTATTAGGGGACTTCTCTATTTAATATTTTCAGTTGCTGTAAAACATAATTCAGCGTATTTTTTATTCAAAGCTGAAGACAGAAAATATATTGCAGTGGAGAATATATTAAAAATACATTGTTATAAAAGTGAATAGTTTGACTACATGATTGTATTTGAATACTCTAGTGCTAAACCATCAAGAGTCTCTGAGCTATTGGTGAGGACATGAATTTGCTTCTGGAGGCAGTGCCACCTTGAGCCCTGGCAGCCTTTTGCTTCTCCCCATTAGTTTCAGCTCTCCTCTCCCTGTGTGCCACCTTCTCCATTGTCCAAAAGCACGTATCTATGTAGCTTCACAATGAACTGAATCAAACAACAGCCTTTTTTCTATTCCCTGTGGGGCTGTTTTTTGGCTGGATCAGTTCCCTGCTGTGCTTCCCTCTCCATCTCTGTGTCAGATCTTGTGCAAGCACAATAGAAGGGGTGGCACAAGGGGAGGAACAAGTGGCTGGGAGTGGGCTCATTTGCTTAAACGAGCTGTACCAGAACTCAGAGCATGTCCCGAGTTTAACTCAATCTCTGTCTCCCCCAAGCATCCTGGGGGAAGTGGAACTCTTACATTCATCTCCTATTTCCTGATAAGGGAAAAGGCAGCCCAGCCTCTTAAAAATGAGACACATCTCTGCTATCTGCCCTCTTCGTGAGAACTGGAAACCTTCCTGCGTTCAGCTCATCCCACAAATATGCTCTGGAGCTTTCTTAGTGTTTCTTGAAGCAGACTGGGTAGTGCTCCACGCCACTGGGTTTGTGTGGTTGGCCTGGCCCAAGGCCAGGAATGAGCTGGGCCCCTTGTCTGGCCAAACACCAGGAATGGCTCCCACCTTCATCTGGCTTTTCTGCCCTCCAGCTGTGGGCCTAGATGCAGCTGTGGAGCTCCTCTGTTGCCTTGTGCCCCTCACTGCTTTTCACAGTAAGGGGAGACTGTCTCATTTTTGGTCTAATGCTGAAAGCTCAGGGTAATTCCATGTGTCAGTTAAGCTGATGCTGGCAGTATCTGTTACTATCCCTGTGTGCTTCTGACTTTTAAGTGCTTCTCAGTCTCAGAGGGTTAAAAATCAAATCTTCTGACTTTACTAACTCTCAGCTGGTTTGATGCTTGTCGTAGACTTAAAGACCTACAAGATGAAGCATGACTAATTTGACTTTATGAAGTCTGCTGAAGGCTAGAAATTAGGAACATGTTTTCAAAAGCTGACATTTCTGTAGTTCTCAGCTATAAACTAGTTTTCTGTATTTTCTTCCAGCTTCCAAAAAACTCCTAAAATATTGCTGTGCAGTGTATTCTTGAGATGTGTGAGTAGGCTGAGATTTTGTAGGGAAAAGATGCCAAAAATCAGGACACATTTTATAAATTAAGTGTCTTCTGCTACTTCTACAGTCACTTCCACAATTCTGGAATTCAATGTGATTTTATTTTTTTCATGGAGAAAGACAAATCTTAATTTGTAACAGGGTAGCAGAGCTCATGACTCAGGAATCACTTCATCAAAACTATAAATATTCAGCCCTGAAACAAACAGCCCATGTTCCTTTTCATGTACTTGAATGACCAGTGCCAACTTCATAGGACAAATGCTATCAGATCTTTATTTGGATTATTTTTGCTCTCAAATATCTTGTAGGGTGGGGATTTTTAAAATTAATTTAAGACATAAGAAAACAATGTTGTGCATCATGCTTTTAGAGAAACTGTTTTCAGTAATTCACGCAGATTCCCGTGCAAGAGTGGTTGGAAATATGTTTTTAAAGTTCCATATTAATGTATTAAAGGGAACATAACAGAATTGTGAAATGAGAAATCCTCAGATGGTCCAAGGCCAGGCTTTGACTGTCTCTTTTGTGTAGCCAGCATGGCACACCTCACCCCAACAACCTTGAGGTTCAGATACAGTCAAGATCTTTGATTCTCTTGCAAGAAAATGAAAAGGTTTAATCTTTTCCTGTGTCTTCTGGCATGCTGAAAGCCATAGTAAATCTTCCTGCAGCTACAACCACAAAAACAATGCTGCATCTAGAATTTCCGGTGGGAGAAAAAAAAAGAAATAGTTCAAGAAATTCTCTCTCTGACAAAGTCCTTCTGCATTTATTGTTTTCACTCAAATTCAACTGTGGTTTGCATCAGTGAGATTTTGGGGTGTGCTTTTTTTGTGTGTGCAAATAAGATGTGATTTTAGATAAGTATGTCTTGTAGTTCTGTAGACAACTCAAAGACTTCTGACAGGGAATGAGAGCATCCCTTATAGGCCTCTAAGTCCTGGAAGCTGTGTAGATTGTAGGAAATCCACTGGAAATCAGGACTGTTGTAAATCCTTGGTTTCTCAACTTGTCTGTCAGGCAAAGTGCCACCAGTGTCAGCAACTGCCAAGGTCTCTGCAACACTCATGCTACCAACACAAAAGATGCAAAAATAAGTTTTTTCCCCTCTTCTCCCGCATCTCCCCTGATGACAAGGTTGTTGTTTTAAAAATGCATCCTTTCGGCTCTTCTATTTGCCTTCTGTCTTTTGAAATGGGAAGATTTGCTTTCTTCCTGTTTTAAAGCAATGACTAGGGCAAAGAAATTGCCTTTTTAAATAGTTTTCACATGTTCATTTGAATCTACACTACTCACTAATACCTGCTCTCTCCTTTATAAGTAACCATCCCACTACATTGTGGATGGTCACCAGAGCGACTTCTGCTTTTGACTCCCCAGAAAATGAATGGAAGAAACAGCATATTGTCCTTCTCTCCATGGCAAAAGCCCCAAAGATCATGAAAGTTTGTGGAAATGCAGATAAGCTGACTAAAATTAGAGTTTGCTGAATACCATGAATTGCTTTTGGTTTTGGCAGCAGATACACCAGCCTTCTGGTATTGCTTACACTCCTCTTACACAAGTCCTTGTTAGGGCTTATTCAGGATCTAAAGATAGTGCCCTTGTTTCTTCCCTGCCTGTGGGTTTCCCACTGGTACCTACTGGTACAGAGTCCCAGCTTCCAAACTGGTGAGGTTCTGGTTTCTAGCCATTGGTTATTGAATTACTTACGCAAATCAGAAGCATTTAAAGAGGTGAAATCTAAAGTATCCCTCCTGTGGGAAAAGGATAGATACAGTAATATTGTAGGAAGAGGAAATACAGGGTAGGATCCTTTGGAAATGATGAAGAAATTGTCTTAGTACATCTTCTAGCCCAGGAGAGAGCTATGTCTAAGCTACATTATTACCAGGTAGATTAAAGAGAAGTCGTGTACACTTACATATGCTGTAAAATATGACACTTAATAGTCTGCATGTCTGGAAGTCTGAGGGTTAGCCCCACCTAGTCTGCTTTCAGATGGGTTGTGTTTCACATACATTTTACTGGCCATTGCTGACACGGTCAGTTCTGCCAGAAAAGACAGGTCCTGAAGTACAGTAACTTAAAAACTGGAAAATAACTCAGTCAAGGCACAAGATTTTACAGTAATTGTTACAGTTCTTTCAGCTTTAGTTTGCTGTGCAAAGAGTTAAATACTTCAAAGGCAGTTTCCTTTGGAGAATGTTTATTTGATCAAGTTCAGTGTGGCTTGGACCCCAAATAGAAATACCAACTTCAAACAGAGCACTACTATGAGAGAAGGAATAATCTGTGGCCTTCCAGACCTCACAAGCTATGTTGGCTTGTTACACAGAGTCAAAACAAAGATGTCCCTTAGAACAGATATACATTAACTCAGTGTGTTTCACACACTACATCTTTTATCTCCCGCCTGCTTCTCTCCCTGGTCCTTTAGGCTGTGACAAAGTCACTGAGATCCTGGATGAACTATAGACTTTTCAGTGAAAAGCATACATGGTATGATTGGACCATCCAAGCCACTTAGATTGTTGGAGAACATTAGAAGAGCTACTGCTTCTGTTTACTAAGTCTGAAGTACTACATCCTTTGGATTTTGGAACAGTGCTTATCTTTGCTTCTTGGTTCCCTTTACATTCCAGGAAGCAGGGTGAGGAAGAGCCCAGTGGGTGCTTCTCTTAGATGGAGCCTGGAAGATCTTGTTGGCTGAGGGGTGCTGTTGTTTTGTTTCTTCAGGTCCTTAGCTGGCTGATTCTTCAGACTTCTAATAAATGCACTAAGCTTTAAAAAAGTATTATTAATGCATGGTGAAATACGCCAAGTTCAGCCATTGAACATCAGAGTGGAACCCATGCAGATGCTGTTAGCGCAGGAACCTGATATCGAGCCAAATCTGGAGAGTTATCTTTGATCTGTCTTCAGATCCTCCTTTTATTTGTAAACATCCAGCTAATCACAGACTTCCTCTGACTTTGATGAAGTGGAAGGAGCCGCATCCTCTGTAACCTCTGGGAAGGGCTGGAGTTCTGCAGATGCTCAAGATGCGGGGATGGGGGTTCCAGCGCCATCTCGTGGCTCGCTGGGAACGCGCCTGTCCCTATTCCCAAGGCTGGAGTGCTTCGGTTTGCTGGGAGAAGGATGAAGCAGATCCTCCCGCAGCTGTGCATCCCCAAACAGCTTCTGTGATTAGGGCAGTTGGGCGATTTTAGAGCCTGCGAGGCGGGCACAACATTTTATTTCTAATCTCCCTTCCTGTGGGCTACAAGCTGTCGGCAATGCCATCAGCTCTGTGTGTGCTCCACCCCACCACAGTTGGCACTGAATAGCAGTGTTTCTGCTGTCTCA
This sequence comes from Dasyornis broadbenti, assembly GCA_013397935.1. Classification (NCBI taxonomy): domain Eukaryota; kingdom Metazoa; phylum Chordata; class Aves; order Passeriformes; family Dasyornithidae; genus Dasyornis; species Dasyornis broadbenti. The sequence continues at coordinate 61,810 of VZRN01001872.1, read as the reverse complement.
TCGGAAGAATGTGATTTAATATTCACAGGCAGCCCACGTTCCCGCACTCAGAGGTGGTCCCATACAGCACAGATGTATTTGAGGGTGTTGGTGGAATGAAGCTTAGTGTGTGTGAGTTGTGTATGATCTGCAAATGACAGAGATCTTGGACTACAAAGTGCAGGCTGGCATCATAATGAACAGTAGTGCTAAACACTGATGTTGTCTAGGGAAAAATAGTGCTCACGTGCATACTGTAGTTAGAACACATTTTTTTCTCCTTTGTTAGCTTACCGAAAAAAAAAAAAAGTACGTCCTGACCTCTGAGTTACTCATGTAAGTTACTTTGTAATAACAGCACCAGTCCAGTCAGTGAATTCACCATTCCAGTGATTTTAAGAATGTGGTAGGCAGACACATGGCCTTGCTTCCCCTGATCACATCGCCCTCATGGCACAAAACGAAAGCCTTTTGTCCCAGCTGGCCTTTTTGCCCCCCATAAGTATGTGACATGGCACAGAGGGCAGCAAAAATACCCAGACAAGCCTGGGCCTGGCACATGCAGTGAGTAAGGGCCTGGCCATGGTGCACAGAGGTGTGGAGCACCATTCAAGGCTTTCCTCTCAAAGGTGTGCCAGGAAATTTAGCTCTGAGCCAGCCTTGAGGATGCTCTGGCAGGTAAGTAATGCAAAGAGCTGCTAAATCTGGCTTCATGTGCAGCCTCTGCAGTGTAGACAAAGCCACCTGGGCCAGGGCTGCCATAGTCGTATAGAAATATCAAGGGTAAATTATGCAGACGTGGCACAATCATATACTTTGTACAATGTGATTTACATATCTTAAGAAAGAAGTCAATGTACAAAAAAACACCTGACAACCTGGACGATTGTACTCAAAAGAATATACCTCAAAAGGTACATCCGTGCCTTTCCAATTTCTTGATTGTTCATATCAGGCACCAAACTGCTCATATTTGTCATGAATTAGTTTGGTCAAAGAGACTTACAGACATTGTAAATACTTATATAATTTATCTACATTTAACCTAAAGTAAGAATTTGGAGTGTGAGCGTGTGTGTGTGTGTGTGTGCAGTAAATACGTAACAGTTACCTCTGAGATAGGCCAGATAAAAAAACCCACAACCAAAAATCCAGGCAAATACAAAGCAGTAGGAAATATTCCAGAGTGGGGGTGTTCCAAGCTATGAGTGGCTGAGGGGAAATAACACCCATGCAACTTTTTGAGCATCCACTAAGCCAAGTCATAAACTACTGCTGGAAAGTAACACATAACAGTATCAAAAATAACTTCTGGGAGGTTTGGGAAGTGACGTTTTTCTTCAGCAAATCTCTCGTATTGAAAACAGAAGGCAAAGGAAAAAGAAGCAAAAGTTTCTGAAACAAGATGAGAACATTGCTTAAGGTTGTGTTCTGGTGGGGTAGGGGTTGAAGAAAATGTATGGCTTTTAAAAAGAGTTCCTGACTGTGGTTGGTGCTCTGAATATAACAAAAGGATGGGTATTTAGAGCAAAACCACACATGGTGAGGTGGGAGGGACGACATCATGCTAGCAAATACAGTACTGCAGTGCGGGCTTCTGACTTTTAATATTTTTCTTGCATTTCTTTTCTGCATGGCAGTAGTGAAATAGGGACTTCTAAGCTTCTGAACAACTGAGAGAACCAGATTTGGAGAAGACATGAGGAAGAACTGGTCGGCAAAAGATTTCATAAAAACTCAGAACCTCGTGTGCCAGCTCTGAATTGGCACCACCATTGCTTTTTTGACATACTGCAGCAGTCGTAAAAGGCACCAAAGCAGTCAAATTAGAACATGCAGTAAAAGTTGTTTTGGACTCTTCTATGTATTATAAAACTTACTTCCTTGTGACTATTATTTACACTTGTTAAAAACAAATTTGAAGTCTTTCATGGAGCAGACAGCCAAAAGAGGCAGATGCCAGGTGTTAAGGGCTGCACTGAAATGAATTTGCAGAATTTCTATTCACACGCTGGAGTTCTCCTTTTCTGAAATGAGGCTTCTTAGAGTTGCTGTCAAAAACTGTTTAGATTTTTTAGTTTAAACATTCCAAGTGTATACTCATGTACAATGCTAAACTATCAAGTATTTTAAAAGAAAAAAAAAGAGTAAGAGGTGAAAAAAAAAATCTTAAAAACTGAGGACAGAGGGTCCCTGAGGAAGGACAGGATGGTGAGAGAGATCCAGCTGACTTGATTTCCCCTGCTGCCATGATCATCATTTGCAAGCTGAAGAGGACCTTCCATGGAGCACAGTGCTTGTATGTGGAGAGTAAAGAAATGGTGCTCTGGTCTTATAAAAAGAATGGTGAAAATTTTTACCAACAAGGAGATGAGTAAATGTGAAATAATCTTCACAGGGCACAGGGTGCACCTTGTTCTGGAGCTAAGCCTTGCAAAAGCTGGCTTGAAGAAAAGAATCAGGTGTTTGTGATTAGATTTGAACATTTTAGGAATCCTAATGTTTCCACCAAAATTAATAGGGGAAAAAAAACCCTAACCAAAAAAACCCCAATAAGGCAGTAAATGTTCCAAATTAGAGCAAGCATGAATTAGAAAACTATTAACTTCTTTTGTTTCCCTCAGACAAGAGTGGATCAAATTAAGACATGTAAGCAGACTAAACATGCTGATTATATTCTGCTGTAGTTACGCATCTTACTAATTCTACTCATGATTATAAAAGGATGTTTCATTGTTCACTATAACTGTTATCTCAAGAAGAGTCTGTCTATAATTTTATTTATAATTGGCATCATTTTCATTACTGTTGTTACAAAGTGTGTACAATATTGTCTGTATTGCAGCTTGTACAGGGCATGTGTCTGTGCTTGCTTTACTCTTTTTGAGTTTATAAAGTTGCTATACAAATGCAAGAAAAGATGTTCAGATATCTTTGAATGTGGTTGCTTAATCTAATTACGTAGCCCTCAACGTTTCAGCATATAGATGTTGAAGGTATCAGCTCTATTAACACGTAACACCTAAAGCATTGATGTAGGTATTTTAAAAGCCTTCAGTGCAGCACTGGAATGCTGTCACTTCAGTCCCCAGGAGCAAAGGGGAGGCTGGTGAATATCCGAGCAAAGCCGGATACCACTGGGACTCTGCTGGGAGAAGACACAATATAGCTGGGATATGTAATAGAAAATGGGATGTCCTTTATATAGAAAACATGAAGGACCTTCAGAGTAGGACCACCACAAAGCAGAAGAGAGAAGGGAATACATTTATAGCATCACCTTCAACAGTATACAAAGTATAGGACATCTAGAACAGGCTGTGACTGTTCTGTGACTTAGCAATTGCTTCTAGTCTTATAAAGAGTATCAGTAAAGACATTCCAGGTTAGTTATCATCCTCTTTAAAGCTTATTCTGTGCTTTGCGACAGTATCTTTAATAAAATACTCTCACAAAACTGCTTATTATTCTCATTTAATTCCATCTTATACCTGAATTAATAACAGTCCTGGCAACAGGGTGAAGTTCCAGTTACCACCTGCTTCATCAGCTCCTGTGTTTTTCCCATTCACCTGCTAATGACAAGAGGGAAAACAGAGATGAATAAATATCAAATAATCATAGAAATGAGAAAATGAGAAATTCATAGCATGCTCCAGTTCAGTTATTATTAAAATCATTCACATTAAGCATATCAGTAATCTGAGAGAGAATCACATACCGATTTCTGAGTATGAAGTATTGGTCTTTGCTTGTGTTTACAGTACACCATTTATCTTGTTTAAGACTTAGCATAATTTTCCAGCTTTACAGTTACTGCCAATAATTGCAGTATATTGTTTAACTCCATCACAGCAGTTCTAGATAAAATTCTGTGTTTTCATTTATTTACCCCCTGGACCATACAGAGTATCTTTCTAATGTCTTCAAAACAGACCAAGCAGAGTTCAAATGCATTAACAGATAAGATTAGAATTCAGAATGATCCTGGCAAGGTGGAAAGGGACTCTGAAAACATATTTAATACGAACAAGTGCAAGATGGAATCATTAGCTGTGCAAGTAAAGGAACAGCTGCTTAATTTCATAGAATCCTAGAATGGTTTGGAAAGAACCTTAAAGATCATCTACTTCCAGCCCCCTGCCACATGCAGGGACACCTTCCACCAGACCAGATTGCTCAAAGCCCCATCCAGCCTGACCTTGAACACTCCCAGGGATGGGGCATCCACAGCTTCTCTGGGCAACCTCTGCCAAGGCCTCACCACCCTCACAGTAAAGGATTTCTTCCCAATAGCTAAACTAAATCTACCCTTTCAATTTCCACTGAAAAGTACTGATGCATTATTTTGGACCATATTCTGAAAATTAATCTGCAACATCATGATGTTGCAAATAAAATTAAAAACTGAAATGCAGAAACTGGAGTGTCATCTGCTCCTTCAGAACCATTAAGGCAAGAGCTGGTAACGTCTCCAGTTTTGAGCATAGCACTTGAAAATTAAGACACAAAGTGCGTACAGAGAATCCAGGAAAAAGCAGTGAATGTCTGGAAACTGAGCACAGGTTGAGTGATTTTAAGTCATTTTACAGAAGAGGCGGTGGAGGGAAGACATAGCAATTTTCATATATAAAATCTGGTTGCAAAGAAAAATGGCACAAATGTTTCTCATATCCACAGTCAACATGAATAAAAATAATTGCCTTAAATTGCAAGAAAGGAGATCTTGGTTAAACAAAAAATGGGACTAAATGACCTGTTGAGGTCCTATTCTGATCTGATTCTGTGATTACTGGAAAACGTTTTGCTTTAAAGTCACTTGCTTAGGACTGTCAGTAGAGCTGGCACTGGCTGCAAGAAAAGAAGGCTGCAGTTAAAGGAATGAAGAACTGACTGCCTAAAATGCACAGCATACCAGTTTATCTAGTTAGCTAGTGATACTAACTTCAGCTTTTAATCATGCCTCAGCAAATTGTCAGAAGTCTATGTAAATAGATGTGCTTTAAAACCACTTAATTATAAAATAATTATTCCTTGAAGCATCAAGCATTAGTTTAATCAGTGTTGACACCTTCCATGATTTTATTGGGTCTAATCAATTTGAGGCAGCCTGATTTCAGTTGTGAGATGGTGCAATGAGCTATTTTATTTATTAAAAAAATTAAATCTGCAAATTACATGGAAAATCCCAAATGTGTCATCTGAACATATGCTAAAGATGAAAAAGTCAGAAGGTGAATAAAGCCACGTATGTTTTTTAAACTCATCATTTTAAACTAGGTTTTTAATTTTAGGAGATCTGATTCATGATTTTTGAACTCCTGGATTGTCAGTATGAAATTACAGTGCCCTATATTCTGCTATTCTGAATATTCCCATAGTACTGATCACACGCTTGTGTAATTTGACAAAAACACATTACACAGATTTGCAGAACTTTATTTGTTATTCACGAAAACAAAGGAGCACTTACTTAAGTAAGATGATGTCTTGTGGCTGCCCTTTAAATTAACAAGGAGCAGCTGTGCACAAAACCTGGCGGTATATAACTACAAAGTAAGTTACATAGTTCCCCCCACATACACTATGATTTTTAATGCAACACCTTGTCCAAAGAATCTCGTCATTTTATACACTGGTAGTTCTTGTCTGAATTCCAAGTACCAGACATAAATTCACAAATATAAACAAGATTAAGAATTTCAGTGATGAAAGGTATTGTGACAAAGTATTACTTGTTCTTAGAATAGCAGTTGCTTAGACTTTTTGAACTGATTGCTGTATTATAAAATAATCCATTCTCACTGATACAATCTGATTTATGCAATTTTAGGGATAGTTTTACAAGGGAAATGGCTATTACGGAAATGGATACAAGGAAAATGGATACCAGAATTTAAGGTCTAAGGTCTTCTGACTGCCAAACATGAAAAAATCATTCACTGCATTTCAGCTTTATCTTAATGTTCCAAGTTGTTGATGTCTGATTGAACTGTAATTTGGGTTCAGTCCTATTTTTATACTACACTGCTTATGAAACACATGGGGGGAAAAGATCTTCCTTTTATCAAGATAGAGTCGAGTTCTCCGTTCAGCTCCAGATACTGAGCTCTTGCTTCACCGAAGAAATCTAAATATCATCTTCATTTCTGGCTGGATGGTGTAATGGAGAATAGCCTACAGCATATTACATAACATTGCCAAACAGGAGACATGGGTGCATAATTGATCCTAAACACAAATAAATGGATCAGAAAGAGGCCTGCCACTTCCAGAGGTGCTGAATTGCTGCTCTGGAAGTTGCCGTGAAAATAGGGCTTACAGATTTAGGATGAGGGAATAATAGCAAATGTTTTGTTAAAGGGAAAATCAGACTTGTGCTGAAGTGCGCCCCATAAAGTTCACTCTTTAATTTCTGAACCAGTTGGTTTGGCTCACCCGTACCATGACTGCATATGAAGCAACATAAAAGGGAATCATGTGGCTCTTTCTGTAGGAGAGGATGACTGCATGGATGAGCTGGTTCACAAACTGCTGACAAAAAGCAGGCTGGTAATAGCTCTGGTGAGGAAAGAGAATAAGTCTAATGAGGTTTTAGAGGTTGCTCCCTCTTGTTAGATGGGACTTTCTCTAAGGACATCAGTAAGAGGTGATGGCAAAAACATACCATGAACTTCTGACTGATTAGGAATGAAAGCTTAAAAAGCAGCTGGGACCTAGACATCATTGTACAGAAGAAAACAGCACCTGCATGTCCAGCTGGAGAAGAAATACTTCTGCAACAGGCTGAATTAAAGTATTTGGTAGCCTCAGTCCACAGACTTCTGGAATTTTCCTAAGAATGTCTTTTTACACTAGTAGTATTAAAATGCTGTGCTCATTCGTTCCTCCATGATCTTTTCCCCAGATTTACTACAGCAAAACAATTCAAATGATGAAATATACAGGACTGAGGGAGCACTCCCAGGGTGGGCAGTAATTCAGTCAATGCAAACACCTCTTTAGCAGGTTATCAGCACATCTGGGTATCAGCACAACCATATCGGGGCTACACTACTTACTGGGCCAAGGAAACCCCAAACAAGTTTTGTCTGTAGCTGTTGTACATATTTTGTGCCTAGGCTGATAAAACATATAGCTAAGATGTTTTGGGCCAAATTAATGAAATGTCACTTCCGAATCTGGTAAAACCTGTTCAATTATAGCTGTAGTTAAATGAGACATCAAATTAATTTTGCTACAAAGATCGTTTATTGTGCTCATCAGTATTGTGTTATTTCCTACTCCATTTGTTCTCTCCATCTACTGTTTCTGTACCTAAGTTTTTGAGGCAGGAATCTTCTTTAACTCTGGAATAACAGGGTCTGAGTTTGTACTGTAGCTATTAAAACAGGATTCTTGTGCATTACTAGTGTTCCTAAGGGACAGTCCTCACAAGGATACAAATAATAAACAACATCAACTTTTCAGCTGAAGCAGAATTTATTATCCACCTCTCTTTGTATTGCTCTGGCATTTCTCCCTGTTCCACATAATACAATCAACTGTATGAAGTGGCAGTGAATTACAGGAAGAGATGGTTCAGTGATGAATCAGTCACCGGTCTAACTACAAGAGAAACTGACACCCTTCCCATCAAAGAAATATGCACATAGGATATATAGAGCAGCTCCTGTAGGCAGGGACAGCTGATGGTTCCTATTTTCCACTGACTTCTTTTGGATTTCTCCAAGGTCAGAACCTGTGTGAAAAAAAAGGACCAGGATCTGTGAAAGAATAATAGTTATTTAAGTGTGTACTATAGGTATGGTGAGAAATGCAGGCTCTTCCATCAGAAAACTACACACGTACTGCACAGAAGAGGTTGAGTCCTCATGTCTTGTAAAAAAGACTTTGAAAAATATGCTAATGGAAACAAGGATGTTTTTGGACAAGAGTTACAGTGCCTGTAATAACTGTGAATACAAATCGCTCTGGGAAAAGCTGTAACATTTTCTATGAGGCCAGGTACAACTGCTGAAGGCTGGAGACAAAACTAATGAAAGAGGATTTAAGTGTACAGCGACTTTAATCCTTCTCTCACATAACTCCTGAAGTTTGTGGATGGCAAACTTTTAGCAACACTTTTAAAGGAGCTGAAAAGGAGCTGCTCACTAAAACTCCCTGTATAAAAAAATCTCAGGATGTTGTTTTGCCCTCCTTACTAGAACTGGAGTATTTTGAGGTGTTTGTCTCAGAGCAAGGAGGAACCTTTTGGTTTTTTGAGAAACCACGGCAGATTTTCATGTTTAACATAGTTCCATCAAAGCCCTTTCCTAGCTCTGAGTTAATAGGCTCCATAGCTTTTGCTAAAAGTAGGCGTGACGACATCTCACATTAGCACAACAGAGAAGAATTTGGAAGCGGTTCAAGAATGGTCACCACGCAGCAACAGGGCCCCCAGAGCCCCACTGGTGCCGTTCCCTGAGTTCTGGTGCCGGGGCAGGAGGGCACAGTCCGGTACCATTCCCTGAGTTCTGATGCGGGCACAGGAGGGGAGAACCCGGTGCCACTCCCTGAGTTCTGGTACCGGGACAGACACGGGGCGGGAGTGTTGTCAGCACGCCAAGTTCGGGCGAAATAAGGCTAACCACGGCCGCAGGGGGACTTTCCCTCAAGCACAGCGGAAGGGCGCGGACCTATGTGAGAAGAGGCATTCCGCCATCACAGTTCGGGGGTCGCCGCCGTGGGGGCAGCGTAGCGGCCCTTCCGCCCTGACAGTCGCGGAGAAGGTTGAAGGGAGGTGTGTGTATGTGTGTGTCAGGGAGGGAGGGCGAAATTTCTGCCGCCCTGCGACCATATAAGGGTAAATTCCCCAGTGCCGGGCTGAGGGCTCAGGAATTACAAACACCGCACGGCGAAACCGGCCGCGAACCCGCGGGCCCGCAACGCCGCGGGTTGGAG
>VZRN01001872.1:25922-52842 GCA_013397935.1 Dasyornis broadbenti | reverse complement strand
CGGGCGGAGCGGGGGGGGGTCGTCGCCTAGCGACAGCACAGCCCCGCCCCGCCGGCCCGCCTCCGCCTGCCATTGGACAGTGCTGATGTCAATCACGGGCATGATGTCATGTCAGCTGGAACTTTCTAGCTGAGGTTCGCGGCGGGGGCGGGGCGAGTGGGCAGCGCGAGCGCGGATTGGCTGAGCGCGATGGCGCACGAGAAAAACCCGGAAGAATCGCGGCCCCCGCGCGGGGTGGGCTGGCGGGTGAGCGCTCGCGGTTCTGATTGGCCAGAGGGTTGGGGGCGGGTACTCCCCTGCGGCTCGCGGAGGCGATTGGCCAACCGACTGTTCTAGAGGCGTTCGGATTGGCCGTCAGGGTTCTGGCAGGTTCCAGAAGCGGTGGAGGCGGGTATAAAATGAGCAGCAGCGGTGCGGACGGGGTATATCGCGCCGCGGCGGCAGCGGGAGCAGGCGGCGTGGACGCGGGCTAGCAGCAGCACGGACAGCCGACACCATGTCTGCCAAAGGGCCGGCGATCGGCATCGACCTGGGCACCACGTACTCCTGCGTAGGTGTTTTCCAGCACGGCAAGGTGGAGATCATCGCCAACGACCAGGGCAACCGCACCACACCCAGCTATGTGGCGTTCACAGATACAGAGCGGCTCATTGGGGATGCGGCCAAGAACCAAGTAGCAATGAACCCTACCAACACCATCTTTGACGCCAAGCGCCTCATCGGCCGCAAGTACGATGACCCCACTGTGCAGTCGGACATGAAGCACTGGCCTTTCCGTGTGGTGAATGAGGGTGGCAAGCCCAAGGTGCAGGTGGAGTACAAGGGGGAGATGAAGACCTTCTTCCCAGAGGAGATCAGCTCCATGGTGCTCACCAAGATGAAGGAGATTGCTGAAGCCTATCTGGGGTGCAAGGTGCAGAATGCTGTCATCACAGTGCCGGCGTACTTCAATGACTCCCAGCGCCAGGCCACCAAGGATGCCGGCACCATCACTGGCCTCAATGTGATGCGTATCATCAATGAGCCCACTGCAGCTGCTATCGCCTATGGCCTGGACAAGAAAGGAACCCGGGCTGGAGAGAAAAATGTGCTCATCTTTGACCTGGGAGGGGGCACTTTTGATGTGTCCATCCTAACCATTGAGGATGGGATCTTTGAGGTAAAGTCCACAGCTGGTGATACCCATTTGGGTGGGGAGGACTTTGACAACCGCATGGTGAACCACTTTGTGGAAGAATTCAAGCGCAAGCACAAGCGCGACATTGCTGGCAACAAGCGAGCGGTGAGGCGGCTGCGCACGGCTTGTGAGAGGGCGAAGCGCACCCTCAGCTCCTCCACGCAGGCCAGCATTGAGATTGACTCCCTCTTTGAGGGCATTGACTTCTACACCTCCATTACTCGTGCCCGTTTTGAGGAGCTCAATGCTGACCTCTTCCGTGGCACCCTGGAGCCGGTGGAGAAAGCTCTGCGTGATGCCAAGCTTGATAAGGGCCAGATCCAGGAGATCGTGCTGGTGGGTGGCTCTACCCGGATCCCCAAGATCCAGAAGCTGCTACAGGATTTCTTCAATGGCAAAGAGCTCAACAAGAGCATCAACCCTGATGAGGCTGTGGCTTATGGCGCTGCTGTACAAGCAGCTATCCTCATGGGAGACAAGTCTGAAAATGTGCAGGATCTGCTGCTGTTGGATGTCACCCCTCTGTCTCTGGGCATAGAGACAGCTGGAGGAGTGATGACTGCTCTCATCAAGCGCAACACCACCATCCCCACCAAACAAACTCAGACCTTCACCACCTACTCAGACAACCAGAGCAGCGTCCTGGTCCAGGTGTATGAGGGTGAGAGGGCTATGACAAGGGATAACAACTTGCTGGGAAAGTTTGATTTAACAGGCATCCCCCCAGCACCCCGGGGAGTCCCTCAGATTGAGGTCACTTTTGACATAGATGCCAATGGTATCCTGAACGTCAGTGCTGTGGACAAGAGCACGGGTAAGGAGAACAAGATCACCATCACCAACGACAAGGGTCGCCTCAGCAAGGACGACATCGACCGTATGGTGCAAGAAGCAGAGAAGTACAAAGCAGAGGACGAAGCTAACCGGGATCGGGTGGCAGCCAAGAACTCCCTCGAGTCCTACACTTACAACATGAAGCAGACGGTGGAGGATGATAAACTGAAGGGAAAGATCAGTGACCAGGACAAGCAGAGAGTGCTCGACAAGTGCAAAGAGGTGGTCTCTTGGCTCGACCGCAACCAGATGGCTGAGAAGGAAGAGTACGAGCACAAGCAGAAAGAGCTGGAGAAACTCTGCAACCCGATTGTCACAAAATTGTACCGGGGAGATGGAGGGGCCGGGGCAGGTGGCTCTGGTGGCCCCACCATCGAAGAAGTAGATTAAAGAGGACTGAAGTATAGACTGGTTTATGGACAGTCACTCCATTCTTTGCTTTGTTTTTTTTCTAACGTTTAAGGAAAACGTCCTTGCCGATAACAGAGTTTATCCTGTTGGGTGTGTATAAAGGCAGATCTGTCAGCTTGGTTGTGATAAGAGGGAAGGCACATCCTGCTTTATAAGGTTAGTAATAGACAAATTTTGTTAATTCAGATACAGCTGTTTGTACTCTGAATGTTTGTCTCTGTCTCTTCTAAAGTAACCACTTCACTGTTGCAGTTGACAAGTTTCAAGTTATGCATGAAAAACTTTTACAGAAGATGAAAAAAATTGCCAAATTTGGCTTCTGGAAATTTTGGTAATAAATAAAATGTATTAAAAGCATAAATCTATCCTCTTTTCTCCTCTCTGTGGAGGGGCAATAGTGGGGGCAGGGGGGATGAGGAAGACGTTTCTGGTGGTGTCTGTGGCTCTGGGTGGTGACAGCAGTGCAGCAGAGGGGTGTTGGGCTCTGGTGGGGTGGCTGATGCCCCCAGAGTGGCAGTGCGAGAGAGCATGGGGGCTTCTCGAGGGGAGCCCACCTGGGGATGGGCACGAGGGAGGGTTTGTCCTGGTGTTGCAGTCCCCCAGCCCTGTGGCAGGGGCAGTGGAAGTGTGGCTGCCGGGATTTTCACAGCAGGGAAAAGTTCCCCGGAGTTGTGTGGATGCTGCTTTCGGGCCGGACCTGCTCTTACCTGCCACTGGTGTCCAGGGCTGCAGTTCCCAGCTTGGGAATGCATCGTGTGTGTGTGTGGCTGGGAGAGAACAGCGGGGAAATGAGGACAACAGAAATAGTCCTGCTTGGCAGGTGGTGGGGCTTGATAAAATAGAGACTGGTTTGTGGGCAGCTGTACAAAGTGCTGAGTTGTTCTTGGGTTCCTTGTGTGCACGCTGAGCTTTCAATACTTTACTGAATATGTTTTCCTCCTCTTAAAGACAATGTAAAGTAGTGCTGGCGAGGACACCCCCAGAGCTGGGAGTGCTGATTAAGGAGTTGGTATGCCGAACGTAATAGAACAGGCAATCTGTAGTAGTTAAACTTGTCTGGCTTAGCTACAAACTGTCTGCAGAGCTCTTAATTTGTATAAGAAAGCAAAAATCCTGGCAGGCAGCGTTGGGAGTCCGAGGCGCTATGAGTTAATGAGCTCTCCTGCAGGAGCCTGACGGCACACACGTTTCGGACTGGCTTGTCCTTTAAGGGGAAAAACTGCAGAGCAGTGGGCAGCTGAAGGCAGTCGGCCGCCGTGTTTTGGTTTGTTGCTTGTTTGGATGTCGGGAGCGTTGGTGTCCCAGGAGCCGTGGCGGATGCTGCCCTGCCAGCTCTCCCCGCTGCAAACAACTTCTAGGGCTTTGATTCCTTAAGCTTGTAGGTGATGTATATTAAAAAAAAAAAACCCTATAAAAAGTTTTTTGTGACAAGAAGGGAGAGAACAATAAGGTTGTTCAGTATTTAATAATCAGCAGAGATGAAGACTCTGGTTTACTACGTGGATTTCTCTCGATTAGCTATCCAGGGAACTCACTGACTGTGAGTTTCTCTTCACTGGCTACAAAAAGGGGTTACAGTCATCACGGGGGGAATGTAAAAAGCTTGTTTGATAGCTGTTGTTGCAAATGACTCAAAACCACTTCAGGTTCATCGAGCAGTTTGCAGATAAATGTCAGTGCCATCATAGTGAGATTGGAGAAGTCGATTGCAGCAACTTCAGCACCTGCTGAGGGTTTCAGTGAGATCTCCAAAAGCTGCAGTCAGGCTCTTGATGTTCAGATACGCAGCACTTTCCTGGCTGTTTCCAGGTACACTGCCTCTTGATTTCCAGGCTGTAACATATAGAGGACCCCTGGGAATGAGAAGAGACTGTGACTTTTAATTTTATTTTCCCCCTAGGAACTAATAGGTAAATATGTTTATGAATGACACTAGATTATCTGTAAGTGAAAAGTTGTTGCTGCAAATTTTAATACTGTCAGATAAACTCTTCCTAGCCAAAATCCCTCTACCATGGGATGATAATAAGGAATAGGTAGCGCTCATTTTCATTGTAAATACAGGTTGAACTATTTTTTTCTACTAACCGACTGGTAATTGCCCTTGCCACATAGTTTCCTTTACTTTTCAGCCCTTGGTTTGCATTCCTCAGTGTCGCTTCCCAGTTATTAAACCCAATTTTTTGTTATTTAAGTGTATTGCAGAGCTAATGTAGCTAAATACATGCAGCAGACACACACCTATGCTGTTGTCTGTCCTTCCCCTGACCTCAGCCACTGCTGCTCTGTGCCTCTTCCAGCAGTGGGGCAGGCAGGGAAAAGAGACCAGAGATGTGGAGTCTCCATCTAGATGGTGGAAGTGGCTGAGGACAACAACAGGTTTACACTGGGAGAGCTTCTTTGTTTTTTTCCTACAAAAGAGATGTTTTTTAGTGTGACACACCTAAAAGGCTGTGTGTGGTATACGTAAAGGATTGGAAACTTGTGCTGACTTAAATGCTTGGGAAAAGATTTACAGTCTCTAGGCATACAGTAGCCTTTCAAATATGTGAACAAGCTCCCAGAAAGCAAGAGGCAGAAAACTTGAAGAGCTCAGAACTAGATTCTTTGCATTTATTCACTTGGTTTATAAAACGAAGAATAATTTCAAGTTGGTGTTCAGTATGTTGTACTAACTGTAGAGTGAACTCTGATCCTGTTAGTGGAAATTTCCCACTGACTGCAGTGGGTCTCTATTCCCCGCCTCCTCCCCAGTTTCTTTAAGAAATAAAGTTGCTTTTCCAAATGCTGCTCCTCATTTTCAAATAGGTACATTTGGTGTGTACATGTTGTTCTGGGGAGTAGTTGCAGATTTCAAATGAATTTGGCAAAGCCAGGAAAGTAATCTTGTCTAAAATCTGCAGTTTCATTGCTTTTGTGCTCAGCGTCTCTCATCCTGTGCACTGTCCTGACTCACAGGAAAGCCAGCTGCTCCTGTCAAAATCATGGGCCTGGGTTTCTGAACTTTGCCATGCTGCAGCAAGGCTGTGCAAGAAGGACAAAGCCCATAAGGGAGAATGTGAAGTGCTTGTAACTTTCTAGCACTAGTGCAACTCCTGTGTTAACTTTTGATGGCTCCATATATTTTCTGTTTGAGTTTGGATGGTATTATTTCAAATAGAGGAACACCCGTGGCATTAATACTGGAGAATTTAATCACCCAAATGAAATCCCTACAGCAAAGCCATGTCCCCTGCGTGCAGTGCAGGCTGCCCTGCAATTCCCCACCATCGCTTTGCAGGGGAGAGGGAAGAGCCAAAAAAAGACAAAGCCGAAAGCATTACTAAAATAGCGTACTGTGTGAGAGCCCTCGGAGGGAACTGAGGACAAGAGAGCTGTCTGAGGGCAACCCACTGGGGAGCTGAGACGTGCTTGGACAGGCTGTGTCCACCCAGCTGGCCAGGTGAGTCAGCCCAGCCCTGCCGCCTCCCGAGCGTCTGTTTGAAGTTGTGCACGCAGGACTCAGCAGACAGGCTGCAGCCCTGCTCATCCCTTGTGATACCATCTCAAAGGCAGGAATAAATACATCCCAGCAGCCTGCCTTTTATCTCTCGGGAGGCGCTGCTTGCAGCCCTGCAGGCTGGGTAGCATTTCTCTTGGGAGCTGCCTGTCATTTAGGTTCTCCTTGAAGGTTTGGGGCTCTGTGGGGTGCAGCCAGGGAAGGAGATGAAGGATCTCAGGATTGCACCATAAATTTTGTCTTCCCCATTGTGAGCCGCTCCTGTAGATACATATGAGGAACAGAAAGGGAAAAAATGTTCAGGGAATTCCCATTTCCAGTCTCTGCTCTTACATTAAATGCAAGGCATCACATTAAAAAAACATGGACTTACACCCAACAGGCATACTTAAAGTTCTGTTTTTTCAGTCTTGCCAGTGCGTTGCAAGGTAATAGCATTTCAAACTCAACTTATCTCAAAGGTGTTCCTCATTTCTCCTCCTTGGCCCTGTGCCTGGCATGAGTTTCCCTTACTGTATCCCTTTAGAAAGCACATGGTGGTCTAATCTCTGCTCTGTCAGGTACACTGCACCTTGGCACACGGAGATCCTGGGATGTTAAACCAGCAAAGTATGTGGATGCTCTTACAGCAGCAAAATTACGTTCTGTAGTTGTTCATCATAGGAAAGTTATCACCCCTCCCTACCCCACAGTGAAACAAGTTATGCTAGTAAAGCTTCTTCAGCACACCTATGTGGGTCAGGTATCACATCTCTTTGCCATATTTATGCAGGCAGAAGCCTATAGCACAGACCTGCCTCTGGAGCAGATTTTGCTTGCAGCAGTGTGGTGATTATAGACTTGGGCAGGCCAGCATTTCCAGATGCAACAACATATTTCATTTCCATATATGAAACAGCAGTATTAAAACCCCCTGATCCACCCCTGCATGATCCATTTGCCTTTACTATCTCCTGCATCAAGAGGGTAGAGACAGAAACAAGCTGGTTCCTCTTCTCACCCCAATAACAGCACTAGCCAGGAATTTTAGAGAGGGAGAGACTTCTCTCTCAGAGCCAACACTTCTTTTGTAGTCTTAAAGAAAACAGAGAGTACAGGAATTTTTTATGCCTTTTCCATTGCTGAAGGTATTCTCTCCCACCATTCAGGAATTATTTTTTTCTGTGTTGGCCTCTTCAAAAGCTGACAGATTTCTTTTGCATCCTGGACCAAGCAGTGTGAGGTTGTTCTTGCCCATGCTTAGGTAGCAGTTGGCAGCACCTTTACCGTACCTGCTTGAGCAATTAATAACGTCACTGCTCCAAATAATTTGCAGGTCAGCAGTTTAAAATCTATTTTGGATAGGATTAAGGAGACAAAAAGACTTCCAGAAGTGGTAATGCTAAGTACTTCAGGCAGCAATCTATAGAAACATCTATGGGTTTAGGAGATCTTGGTTGCTTTTCTATATTCACTGCCAAGCATCAAAATACTTTCTGTCAATCCCTGGAAGAGCTGCTGCACAGTTGCACTGGCAGTCTAGCAATCATATGTCATGGGGGAAAGCAGCTTTCCTTTTTGCCAGGCTGTATGTAAAAATGTAAACACATTTTTTTCAAAACCATGTTTATTTCTCAATTGGCAGACTCCTTATTTCCCTGCTACAGACCATATTGCATTTGCATTCATGTTTGCAAGTGTTCCGACACAGCCTAATTAAAGACATTTGATGCTAGCTAGTCCTTAGTTCTACCCCCAGAACTACAGGTGGGAGACAGCTAATTTAAAAATTCTAACAGCGTAAGAAGTCTCTGTAATACACTAAAACCGAAAACTAAAGATCTCTGCCATAATTTTATTCAAAGTTCACTGCATTGAATAGAGAAGATCTTGTCCATAGTATTTCTATACTGAGTTTCCAATTTTTTTTCCCCTCTATTTCTATAGGAGGGAGATGGTTATTATATCCTGAGCAGAACTAGAAACTAGGCTATGAAATATTTTGGTAAGGTTCATAGATTTCTGAGCACCTCAGAATACAGAATCAAAACCAGTATTTTGAAAATACCTTTTGAGTATTTATGAGGTACATTTAATACTTCTTCCTTTCTGTCAGAGGTACTTTAATAACAAAAATTTGATTGTTGGGGGTGCAAGGCTGTGCGAAAAGGGCTGACAACTGCTTATACTCAACAATCTCATCTGATAAAACCATGCAGAGGAGTAATGTCACGAGGAGTTCAGTAAAAGAATGTGCAGCTGGTTTTTCTGGCTTTCCAAAATCAGACTGTGTGCCCATAAGTGGTCCCAGGCAGTCGCTGCCTCCTGAGTTCCTTTAGACCTTTGGTGTGGACTCAGGAGCTGATTTTGCCTTTGCCTGTCAGTTGCTTTAACCAGTTTGGTGCCATGGATGTGGCTGTGAGGCCACAGGGCTCTGATTCTGGGGCATGGCTGGACATGAGGTGGACACAGTACCTCTCCAGAAGTTACAGTGCAGCTACCAAACTGCCCTTTGCTTTGGATTATCCAAGGAATGCACTGTTCAAATTGCCGAAAACAAGGAATTCGAGGCTTCTGTGTTGCACAAATCTGAAGCGAAAAGCTGCACCAATGTTCACAGTATTTCACCCAAGGACGGTATGTATTCCATTCATACAGCACGATCCTGTTTCTAATGAGCAGGCAGAGCACTTGGCAGGTAAATGGCATAGTCATGGACACTATTAGCTATTGTGAAATTGAAATTTGTCCTTGTGTGTCCAATACAAATGGTAGTGCACACAGGGAGTCTAATACTCCCAGAGAAACCAGGGCTGACATTTAACTGCCTCTGGGAAAAGAAGAGGAAATTAATATGGTGAGTATGGGACACAGAGGCTTCACACAGCAAGAAGAAACAAGAGGCAGAGAAGAAGTGGATGACTGGATGGTGACTCAGTGATATTTTTGTTGAGTTTTTGCATGTGTTTATTTTCTGGGTGTGATATCCAAATTAAACATTAGATATACCTAAAGAATAGGTACATATACATATTGTTGAGTGTTCCCAGCTACTGGGACGCCCATGGACACACAAACACCACAAGAAACAACACTAAAAGAAGGCTGTTAAGGGTTCAAGGTCAGTTGTTCAGAATTATGACAATTGGAGTAAGCCTATTTCTTACTTTCTTTGTGCTTATGCCTCATAACCCAGTTTTTAATTATGCGCTAACAGGTTTTTAAATTTCTTTTTTCTTCTGCAGAGCACCTGCCTCGGTCATTGCGCACAATGTGCAGTGTAAGCTCTAAGAAGGTAGTAGTTCCTGGTTCACCTTATTTACTGTCTGTTGTTCAGCCCCAGCTCTGAAGAAGAATTATTGCTTAGGATGCTCCCTGTAGAACAGGTCACCATCACATCTTGAGTGCTCCACATTATCTATTTGTTTTTACCCCTCTGATGGGTGTAATTCCCACAGAAAGAAGGTGATAAATCACCAAAAGCCAAATGCCATGTGTCTATTCTGGTGTCTTCCATGGGAAATGCCAAGGAACTATTTTTGTCAGAGAGCTTAGTGTTATGCATTTCTTGGACTGTTCAAAGCAGATTTCCATTACAGAGGAAGGTTTGTCTCCCCCACCTCCTGCACTTCAAACACTAACATAGGTAGCCCTGGGTATCTGCAACACATCCCTTACTTTTGCCAATTCTTTTAGCATGACTTTTACTGAAGTCAAGGTGGGCCAATGGTCTCCTGAGGCTGATGACAGCCCTGCTCTCTAAAAATGAGCCAGTGAGCCATCAGTTCCATACATTCCCCTTTCCCCTGTGCCTGTTTCTACAGTGCTGCCTGGCTGCCATGGATGAGATCTGAGGTTGTTCCCAAACCTGCTTCTCTCATCCTCTTAAATATGTAACTTGGCTGCCAAATCACAGATATGTACTTGGCAGCTGGCAATAGCAACTGTAAACACAACATGCACCATGCAATTGTATAAAAAAATGGAAAGAGATGGCTGGAGAGAACAGAGCCAGAGCGGAATTTTCAGGCTGTTTTGAGATCCTTGCTTATCTATCATGGACTGATTGTGTTTGCATGGATAGACCTCTAAAGAGTACCTACAAGAGAAAAGATGGAGTGTTTGGAAGGCTTTGGAAATAAGGGAAGTTAGGGACAGGCTGCTTTATGGAAATTTTCTTTCCCCACATTGTGTTATCCATTTGTTCTTCCACATGGTCATGAACACCTGTGTTACTTTCAAGAGTATTTTCCCTAGTTAGAAACCATGGCAAAAAAGACTGATGCCATTTTTAATAGGTGGAAGCACAGGAAATGTTCCTTCTGTCTTACTGACCTGACCTGTCTATAAGTCTTAGATCAGGTATTTTCATCCTTTCAAAGTACACAGTATTGCAGCAACATTTTCTTAGGTTGTAGCTGACTTGGTCTGTTGCAAGGTGTGGTCCGTCCCTTGTCCCCTTTTATTTATCTACATCTCCACTGGCCCTTGTCTGACTCCACCATGAATTGATGTAAAATGCTAACTCAACAGAAAGCTTCTCATTTATTTTTGCTGGATGACTATTTTTGACAGTTTAGGGAGCCGCCTTGCTGTGGGGTCAGAGAAGATAAAGAATCAACAAAAAGGTAAATGATGGGAAAACTTTGATGGGATCAAGAATGCTTCTTCCATTAACAACTGGCTCTTAGGCTGGTTAAGCTGTGATGTGAAACCTTCACCCTTGATGGAGACTTGACTTCTATTGGCAAAAAGTGCTTTTGTCAGCATAAATTGTACCAATTCTGGGCAATCTAAGCAATACCAGTTATACACAACACTGACCCAGTGAATGATGTGTGAGAGATTCTCTGCTTGAAAAACCAAATGCTTCACAATATCTCAAAGATTTCAAACCTCAGATTTGTGCCCTAAAGTGGTCTGCATTAGTACATGGGAATTATTTTCAAGTGCAGCTTCCAAATCTTGAGCTGATTGTTCGCATAAGGGCTTAGGTCATGCCACATACTTGTGACCTGGTAGATACACTTCTAAATCTTGTGAAGCCCAAAGCTAAAGTGTGTTTAACATTCAGAGTGCTGGCACTGCCCAGAATGGAAGGACCAGGACCAGCTGCCCTCACTGCTACCAGTCCTGGGAAAACCAGGAAAACTTCTGCAGTTCCTGACTGTCAATGCCACAGTAGGCATAAATGAGTGGCTGTGGAGATATTATCCCCTGGGAAAAAAACCCTGTTTCTGTGTTGGACTAAAATGTTACCCAGGAAAGCTTTGCAGCAGAGCTGGGAATGAGCAGAGCACAATGGCCATGAGTCCCAGCACACAGAGCAGGCTGCAGTGGAGTGTACGTGCTGGGATCTGCAGTTCCTGGGGGACAGCAGATGGTCACCAGGATACTGCCATGAGCAATGTCACCTTATCCCCTTCACTCCTGACAATGTCCCTGGCAGCACCATGCTATCTGTGCACCTCCCCACCTTTCCCAGCTCCATCCTGTTGCTGCTGTTCATGTTTGCCTCTGCAGGAGGGCCACAGGAGGCCCCATAGGAGGGCAGGGATCCATCCTGCTCCCCCAGTACAGTGGCTGGGGACAGCCTTTCAGCCATTTGCCTTAGTGTGAAGCAGCTGAGATGTACTTTGAAGACACGGGAGTGGAATTTTCTCCTTCCTGTGGTGTGCTGGTAGGTCTTACTATGCTGGATTACCACCTTTCCTATTTTTCTTTCATGGTTCATAATCCCTTGTGTGTGACATAAAGGTACAGCATTTGCGTGGGCCTTTTCATCCGAGAGTGATAAAACACTATGAGAATGCTGGAACTGAAGACTAGGACAGGCAAGTTGAAATAACCACTTTTTGTCAAAGGATTAGAGCTATGATTTCCTCATATTCGTCTCTGTGGTCTAGCCACAGCATGGGCTGCGGGCTGCTGACTTGAAATTATTCTGTTGTCCCATATCCAGCCTCTACTACCAAATTAGATTGAGTAAGAACTTGTGAGAGCCTTGTGGCTGCCTGGCTGAATGGTAGCTGGCCAAAAGTCACAGGAAAGCTTGAAGTTTCACTCGGTTTAAACTTCTAGGCAGAGAGAGATTTCAGAAGTAAGAGTCATTTTGCTTTAAAGGTGGCCTGCAAATAATAGTTAAGGATTTGCAAGTCTTTCTTATTAATTAAGAAAGGAGTAATAGACCTTATTTATTTCCAGGGGATATTTTTGTTTGGAATTCTTAAAAATTTATAGATGTTGTAAAATGCTGTTACTAGTAGTTTTGTCCAGTGTCCCCTGAACAGTCTGTCTGGTGTTTATTTAAAGTTCTCAGAATATCAGGAACATGCATAATATATTCTATCTTTAAGCAAAGGTTTCCTTTCTCCTGATACTTAGATTTTAAATTACATAAATGTTATTTAAAAACCCAAAAGCAATGTGTTGTTCAATGCCTGGTTTCATTTGATTTCTCAGCCTTTACTGATTCACTGGCAGTCAAAAAACTGATGTTCTTTAGTAAACTTCCCATTGGTTATTTATAACTTGAAAGACAAAAAAGGACAAATACACATTTTTCTTTCTTACACTGGCAACCTTTGAGAACTTCTGTTCATATAACTCATACACAGACAACATCTGGGGGAAAAGCAGACTGAAGAATGATAGTAAGTGCCCCATATACACAGAATTTACACTATATAAGTACTTTGTTGGGCTGAGAACTTGAGCATGGATTTATGACATCCACTTTATACACTGTTTTCTTGCAGATGATAAAACTGACTTGAGGTGTGTGGTACTGGAAAGCTACTACATAAGTAGATAAAGATACTAAGACCCTTGAATCTGCAAGGTAAAGTAAAGATGTTTGGTTTCAAATTACGCAGCTTTAAATACAGCAGTTCCAAGTGAAATCAGTCTAATATTTTTTTACCCAAGCATCAACTGCAGGACAAATTCTTACATCGTTTTAATGGAGTAAAGGAGAAATACACATTTACTCCATACTGCTCTCAAGATGAACTACAGAGGGACAGCTAAAGGTGTGTGTCGTGGGTCAGAAATGTGCCCCACACCCTGGGGCAGCAGTGCTGGACATGAGAGCCGAATGCCACCCCAGGTGTCCACAGGTGGAGATCCACAGGGTGATGTTCCCTGATGTTGTGTATGGCTCTGTGCAATGGTGGGCACCAGAGGACTGCAGACCTTTAGGGAAACCACAGCTCTGCAGGGGACTAAGTGCACTTAACTCTGTTTTGAATGTCTGTGGCAGGTGTAGATTAGGGCATTATCAGGCCTTTTAAACCATTAGGGGAAAAAAACCTAAAAACGGAGAAACACCCCAGCTATCCCCCTCTGC
This sequence comes from Dasyornis broadbenti, assembly GCA_013397935.1. Classification (NCBI taxonomy): domain Eukaryota; kingdom Metazoa; phylum Chordata; class Aves; order Passeriformes; family Dasyornithidae; genus Dasyornis; species Dasyornis broadbenti. The sequence continues at coordinate 39,594 of VZRN01001872.1, read as the reverse complement.
TCTTTTCTCAGGGGCAGGGAGCTGGTGGAGCGTGGCAGCAGTGGGTCACTCATGTACTGCCCGCTGCTGCTTCTGCCCTGCTGGGCATTTTCCAAGCCTTTGTCCTGGTGGAGCCAGGCTGCTCACCTCTCTCCTGGTCACACAGCTCCAGTAGACAACTTTCATGGTCTGCGTCTCAGCAGCTTCAGCCAACTTCTCCACTGGGCTTGGGAACGCTGCTGACTCTGCTTGGCAGCTTTTCAGGGAGAGGTGTGGGCTCCGTGGTGACCTCTGCCTGATCTTCCCTCAGTGATCCCAAAGAAGAGCTCTGGAATGGAGCAGTGTGCATCTGAAATCTTCCTGAAACCACTTGAGACACTGCTGGAAGGGTTTATGTGTCACAGGGCATATGGGGCAGGGGGCAGAGCAGGAGGACCCCCTGAAGCCCCTTTGTTCTTCGCTTCTGTATTTTTGAAAGCAACATCTCACGTTGGCCTCACCACAACCCAGATATTTTCTTAGTGTCAACTAGAGGCCAAAAGAGATACATCTTCATGTTCTGGGATCTTGACCTCTTCGTACTGCTGCTAGTAATTTAAAATCATACTGCTGCATGCTTATACTCTGTATTTCAGCTCCAATCCAGCAGCTGAGGAAAAACCTCAAGGAAGAAAAAAATGCTCTCTTTCAGGAAATGTGTGTTAAGACATTAAAGAGGTATTTCAATTCGACTAGCCTAGCTCAAAAAGAAACAAGATTATTTGGGTGGGAATATTTTCACCCATTGTCTGAGGATCATGTCTGAACAAAGCGCATGAAGCAGGAAGCCAGCTGTCATTTCAACAGGGTGGATGAGTGGTCTGAACACAAAAACAGAGCCAGACATGCCTGGTGTTGAATGCTAGCTCAGGCGCTAGCTCAGGCACTAGCCCAGTCTGACTTTGGTAAAGTCATTCAGCAACTTTGTTGCTGTTTCCAGATCACTCACAACAAAGTAATAATTCTCATCTACTCCAAAGAATATTGCGAGGTAATTAATTAATCTGTGTAAGGCACTTCAAAGATTAAATTATTATTATTATTATTAATTTTATAAATTCACAACGATATAGCTGACTTTCATCCATGATTTAAAACCTCTTTGATCTAAATAATACAGTCACAATTTATTATATTAGTAACTGAAAGAGCCAATTCAGATGCAGCCTTAGAGGTGAAATGTCCTGTTTCTCTCAACATCCCCAGCCTGATTTGTAGTTCTAACTGTTGAAAGTTAGTTCAGGATACCTGCCAAGCACATTTCACTGCCGTCCCTTTGAAACTGAGTGCAATGAAGAGAGTATGTACAAGGCAGACAATATTCTCAGACTGGAATTGTGTCACTGAATGTCACTCACTGTGTCCTTGAAGGACACTCACTGTGTCCTTGAATGTTATGCACTGGTCAACCATCAGCATCTTCCAAGAGGATTGCAGTGCCATGGTCCCTGAGAGAAGGCTAGCTGACAAAGGAGGAAATTTATCCAAGTGGGTACAACATGACTATGTGACATTGGATGATGTAAAATGTGAGTAATTGCTGGTATTTCACATCAGCAAGGTCTTGCCTCTACAAGTTAGAAAGCTGTCTCTGCTGACAGTAGCAATTTTTTAAGGAAATACTGCATTTCTCTTCTGTATGCTTTCAGATGCTGCTTTGCTTTTGAAAGGAGTGACTCACATCACATTACCTTTTGTAGCTGGTATGAGGTATGTCATGTAAAGTTCGTTTCAAGAATTTTGTGTGTGTGGCTGGATGTGGAGGAACATCTCTTCCGACTGAGATGCAGAATAGGAAATATTAGAGGTTTAAAATCTCTCACCTGTAAGGTTCAGTGGTAAACAATATCAAATGTGTCTATGTTGTCCTGAACACATGCAAACAAATAATTCTATCACCTGTTCAAAAGCTTTCTGTTCTGTTACCTGAAGGAAGGTGAAGTGCAGTAAATATGTTTCTTGGAAATAGGTCTGGTAATACCCAGTTCAATCCATTCTTCAGCATGTTTATTTGACTGTCAGTAATTCTCTAAAAACCTTCAAAGTCTTGATGTGGGGTGGAGTGCTTGCTACGAACAGGTCTCAGCCATTTTGCTAATATTTGGTATAATGCAGCCCTTGAGCAGAGACTTTGTTCTTTCTCATAATGGTCTAGTGGTGTCTCTACTTGCAAATCTGAAAAACTTCACAGTGACCGTTCCACCTTCTACTTAGAAGTGAGAAACAAGATGAGTTCGTCATGGCCCTGCTCTTCTACCTACCTTTTCACCTGGGAAAAACTGCCTTGGAATTACCCGGAAAAAGAATAAAGATCCTTGATTTTTTGAGTACGTTAGGGGTATAAGTACACAGGGATTGCCTCAGCAAATCTGGAATCATAGATCAGTCTTTTGGATCAGAATCAGTGGGATTCTGCTTATGACCAGAGACCCATCTATATATGGGATACTACAGAGAAAGACCCCTTGGTCTCACCCTTTAAGTTCGCCATCTCCCTGTCCTCCATGACCTCCAGGACATAGGCTCCTCTGGCTATGGAGAGGCAGATTTTCTGGTGGGGTTTGAACCCTGCTTTGCCCCAGCCCTTGCCTGAGGGGTGAGTGCTGTTGTCCACGTACCATGGCATCACCACAGTCTCCCGTTCAAGACAGTGGCTGGGTCCAGTCCTGCAGCAGTGGGGCCACCAAAAAATCTGGGTCCACAAGGAGCTGCTGCAATTTGAATAAGTAACTTCTACTATCACTGATGTTAAATCTGTATGAGTTGCCTGGACCAAATGAGCATCCCTTAATGCCCTTTCCTAGGACTAGCATTAGCATCCAGCCACTTCTGCCTGCAAAACAGAGCAGCAAATAGTCACAACTGAGTCTGCTGGGTGTTAATTTGTGCTGTGGGTGACATTGCTTTAAGATTTCTTTTCTAAATACTTTGCAAAGCAGGTTCTGATGACTCTTAGGTGCTAGAAACATGTTACAGCATGAGGAATAAGTGCTAGGAAAGCAGTTCCCAAGTCAGGGTGTGTGACCACATTTGCTGCCTTGCAGAGTGGAAGTGGGGATGCCAGGGAAACAGATCAGGAGCTGCTATGTTAGAGACGTATGTGCCTTAGAAGAAGCATTGCAGTATTACAAGCCATGATTATAACAAATTCCTGTTATTTTCTGGAGTCTATAATAGTTTCTGGAACTGATTCACCATTTTCTTGAAACACTTAATGATTACTTACTTCACAGTTCATGAAGCTTTGATATAAAGATGGGGCAGATTCCATCTTCTGGATGGAAGAATAGTGTTGGAGGATTGGTGTCTCTAAGGAATTCATTTATTCTACATCAATAGATTTACAGGTGTTTCTTTCATTGCTCAAGGAACAATTTATAAATAAAGAAAATCATCAGCATAGTTCAAGACACGAAGGTCATCAACTCAGTTGAGGTGCTCTGGGCTGCGGTTCACAAAACGATCATCTTGCTGTTGGCTGGTGAAGGACAAGGAGGCCACACCATGGGTCATGACACCTCACTATATCATTGGGTGGTGTGGCAAATTCAGCAACAGACTGAAGCAAAGGGGAGTTCACACCTATTGCACTCTAGGGTTATGTTTCCTGGATCAAGGGACCTCTGGTTAGTAGGGATCAGCTATAAGCTACTGGATAAACCCTGCCAGATGAGACTTTTCAGTGCATTGTGCCACGCAGTGCTCCCAAAGTGATCCCTGCCTAATGCTGGGAAACATATACTGACTGTCCTTTTCTACAATAGGGCTTTATTTAGATTCACTACCATCCCTGAAGGGAAGTGCTTGCTTGTCAGGATTATCTGAATGGAGTGTTAAGAAAAGATGAAAGAAGAGGCACTTACCATGCAGAAGCAGGAGTTCAGGATATTGATCTACTGAAGTATAAATAGAAGTAAGGAAAATGAAATTACAAAAGGCAATTTTAGGTCCTATTTAGTGTTGAAGTTCAGCCTTAATTGTTTTAGTGTCTGAGCTGAATTGGAGAAGCAGGGGGATGTTAGTCATGCTGTGAAGAGCTTTCTGGTATTGCATCTTCTTTCCCTATTCAAGACCTCCCATTTCTTGTTATCCACATGGTGTAATTACAAACTTAAATGTGCAATATTTCAAATCAAATGTACAGAGGTCTGTCTTTCCCCTCCTGTGGCATAAAATTCTGGAATGATCTTCCACTAGAAAATAGTGGGGGCAGGCAAGTAAACTACTGTGTTTCTGAAGGTGGAGTCTGAGAGCTTGTGAAAAGGATTTTGTAACTACAGAATAGAATCAGAATGACAGAAAATTACACTTGTGATAAGAATCCTTGGGTTTGTGATATGCTGATGTATTTGGGCAAATGTGAAAGAAGATTGTGTAGTCATTTGTTTTCCTGTATCTATCTCACATAAATCCCACGCTCAGGACTGTTGCTAGTGGCCTGCTCAGGAAGAAAACACCTCCCCCTCCCTCCAAGACATTATTTAGTTTCAGAGGCTCTTTTCCTTTCCTGTGTAGTGCTGGCAATGTGTCACAAGGAGAGACAGACTGGAGGCAAGACATGCCAGTACCATTTCAAGTTTCTCATTAGTGATGCCTGTAATTTGCTCCCAGTTAAACCGACAGTCAGATTACTTGGAGACAGGGCTTGATGACCCACATAGCCCTTTATCAGCCTCATGCTCCCATATGACAGGGACATCCAACACTGTGCAGTCCTCCAGCAGCTCTTCTTGCAGGCCCTGTGTGATAACCTAACATCACAGAAAACAAAGCTGGTATTTCCTGCTCTTTGTTGTGTTTGGGAGTTCCTGCCATTTGGGCTGCCTACTTGAGAGGCTTAACTCATCTGTTGGGTCTAATTTTGACCATAATGAGCCAGACCTGATGGTTTGAATAGCACCTCAGCTGTCTTGAACCTAAACCACTGATACTTGTAGAAGTATCAATGTCCACAGTCCCTCAAGGGAACACCTAAGACCACCCAGGCTTCAGAATTCATTGCTTCTGTGCATTAAACTGTCTTTTGAAAATTAAGTATTGGAAGGGGATCCTATCAGAGAAAGGATGAATCTGGATATCTTTCGCTTCTTGTGACTTTGTCTTTTGTTGATGCCCTGCTGATTCTTGCTAAATCCAAGCCTGAGGCTTTTATGAATTTTTTCTAGATTCTGGAAGATCTTATAAACTAACTTCAAAAACAAGCGACCATTTTTCCAACGCAGTGAGCATGAGGCATTTTCCCCACTGGAGACAGCTTGGGAGGATTCATCTCTGAAATATGTGACTCTTAGAACAAAAACTCACCAGCAGTGGATGAGACATGAATGGAACAAGGGCTATTATTTCTGTCCTGCATTTTCTTTCTCCTTTAGTTTCTGGTTCTGCTTTCAACCCTTTCATGTCTTTTGGGGGAAATCTGCTGAATTTTATTAGCAATTATCCTTAAGAAGCCCAGAGTAATTGTTCTAATTTATTAAGGGAGGGTTGGGTAGGAAGCCTTAGAGTTGGAGCCCATCAAGGAAGGGCAGATAAAACCAACTCTCCTGTGTGTGAGAAGAGGCTGGTAGCTTTTAGGCCAGCAGCGCTCCCAGGAACTGGCAGACAGTTGGGTGGATTACAGGAGAAGCAGAGGAATCAGAAAGCTCTTTGGTTTGGAATTTCCTCAGTGTTTGATCTGAATTGGTTTAAAATACAGGCTTGCGGTGTCAGCTGTTCCTGTTTAGAGGCAGTCCCAAAAGTGCTTCATGGACCTTTTTTGAAGAGCAGTAAGTGGTGACTCTGGGAGAGCCAGACCCACAGCTCCAGGCTGCTGGTGACAAAGTCAGCCCTGGGGCTCCCGACCCCCAGGGCTTTTATGGTGGCTTCAGGAAGGGTTCATAAGCTATGCAGGATCAAAGACAGCAACCTGATGGGCTGTGGGCATGCAGCTTATATGTTGTGTGGGGCAAGAAAGACTGTCTGGGCCCACGCCCCAGCCCCTGTGGCCCCACCAGCACTGCCCAGCTGCTCTGGAAGCATCTGAACCCAGCTGTGCTACGGAGAGATCCCTTCATGGTGGAGTCAGGCAGCATGCTGGTTTGGGTGCCTAAAATCCACACTCACTTCTCAGGATCAGTCATTCTTTTTGCATGCCTACTGCTCAGAGCCGCTTCCTTGAAAAGATTTCTGCCTTTTTGCTTTAAAAAGGACTGTGATATTTTTAGAGAAAACGTGCTGGTGAAGTTAGGGGTGTCCAGGATCTCCCTTGCCAATGTGGACTGTATCCTCATCATTGGACAAGGCATGGCACAGCAGCACCACATGCCCAGTGTAGTGGAAGCCTGTCCCTTCTGGAGTCTCTGGCTATGTCAAGGGCCTTGGTAGCCCAGGGTCAAGTGTCTGTTGCATGACACAAGTGAGTGCCCAGGATAATAAATGTCTTGTGAGCCAAGGAGTCACAGAGAACTATGGGACCATGAGTGTCCCGATCTTCCTGCAGCTCTATCTCATAACCAACTCTAAAAGTGTTTCTGGTGATCTATCGACAACTGATTTGGCCACAGTGAATTGCAGCAGAGCTCTTGAGTACCAGACTGGAAAGCTCTAGCCCTGGTATGCAGAAGTGTTGCTGAATACATGGAGCAGAAAACTTTAATGGGCTCAACATGAAAGTCAGCAGGGCAAAAATCAGTGCAGCCCTGAATCTTACCCTTGCCACTTCCACTTAACTCAATCTTGAAAGCAAATCACTGGGTGCCTGCTGTTTGCCATTTATGCCTGCATAAATTTTCTCTTATGCCAAGTCTGAGAGAGTATAAAGACAAGTCTAGCAAGGGAGGCAGACCAAGTACCTGAAGTGCAGCAAGTGCAGGGAGGTGGAAGAAGAGGTTGTGCTTGGGTGTTAGGAGTGTGGGATCCCCCCTCTGAGTGGGGAAGGTGGTGCATGGCTATTCCAGAGTGGTGGAGACCAACCACACTTCAGCAGTGATGGTCCCAGCCATAGGCTGAAGTGGGAGACAAACTGGTAGTGAGACTTCTAAAAGAACCTGAAGAAGGCAGAAGAGGATGAGAGGGTGTTTGAAAAGGGAGAGAAACGAAGGAAACTATGAGGACAAGAAAAAGGATTTTTAACAGGTGATGAAGATGGTGTGGTTTAACCCTGGCCAGCAACTACGCACCACAAAAAGAATGGTTAATGGAAGGAAAATGTAATGACAGAGAGATCATACACTGTACTAGTGTTAGGGACTCTTTCCTCAGCCATGCATGTCCTCACACAATGTTTCCTTTCCCTGGCAATACAAAGGAGCAGTCCCCACAGAGCACTCCAGTCCCTTGGGATCCTCTCAGAGCAGTTTTATGAAAACTTTCAGTCAGTTGGTGTGAAACTGCTGCCAGTCCCCGAGAGGAGTCACAACCATGCACCTGCTTTTCTGCAACGCAGCTCCAGGCAGCCTTGCTCCTGGCTGGGGTGGGGGAACCTGGGTTTCCTTGTAATCAAGAGGAGAAGGTAATCCATGAAACGATGGAGTCAAAGGGGAGCTGAAATTGGTGTCCCAAGAGAGCTTCAATTTTAGTGTGTCCCATACCATAAGATGCTGGACATGGAATTAAGCATGTGTTTCCTCAGCATCCTGACACATCAGCTCTTCACCAAGCACTCTGGGAGCAGCCTTCTCTTCCAAATTCTCGCTTCCAAATCCTGCTGAGCAGAGTCAACCTTCTCTCTGGTTGGACAGGGAGGGTCATGACAGCATTTCATTACTTGTTGGGGGGCCTAACGTCTGTGTTTATGAGAATCAGTTGGAAGAACTTACTGCAGTGAATTGAATTCAAGAGCTGGATGCAGCTGGATAAAACAGCCAGTGAGCTCTGCTGCCTCCTCAGCCACTCATTTTCTGGTGAATATGAAATGGTTGAGAATAGTGGTGAAAAACCACCAGCATGAGGGTGAAACTGTGTTCTTTATATTTCATCACGAAAGGAGTTGGAGGCTGGGTTAGGTAGGGATGTTGGTGCCCAGGCTGTGGAAACACAAAGGCTGTAAAAGCTGTGTCCTAAAGCCTTCATGAAGTAAGGCAGGTGCGGTGTGAAGAGAGGGCTCACTGAGTTACTCATAGCAGGGTGGCTGACTACATAGCCTTCAGAGTTAGGCTAATGCTGAGCCTGTTATAATATAGGGCACTTCCCAAACCATGCTGCAATTATATAAACATAATCTTTTCCAGACTGACTCATTCCAGCCTTAAATGTTATCTGGATCCTCCCAGACCATTATATGAACAGCCAAGTACAAGAGCTAAAGGACAGAACTAGTTAACACTCTTAATTATAAGATGGTTAGGAATTTTTTGTGCACACATGGGTTTGGATTAAATGGAAACTGTGGGGAAGGTTACTTTTGATGAGTTATTTTTTTTTAATGTGAAAAATGTTTAGATTAAAAAGTTGAGAAACTCTTGGTTTCGTATCACCCCCAGTTTTACTGTGTTTCCTTATAACCCAGCTATGGGTTCATGGTAGTGTTGAAGCTGTTGCTTTTCATTCCAACTCACCATAGCAATATTTTAATGAAATCTTATACTTTGTTGGTAAAGTGCTTTCTCTGCCAGATCTGCCAAATGTCATTGTGTTCATATGAAACTACTGATGTTTCATGGAAGTGTTTTCTCTGGAATTGTAAAAAGGTATATTTAGGTGGAGAGAATCTTCAGCTTAAACATTCATATGATTTGTAAAATGCTGCTTTAAAATCCTATCTTGACACTATTCCAGACTGCAATTTGAGAGTTCCTCCAGACCTGTTATTTGTATATGTTAGCATTAGTCCTTTTGTGCCTCCAATGCTAAGGAAGGAATAGGTGTGTCTGGCTTTCTCCTTTTAAGTTATGAGGATTGTGCAATCTTTCTGTAGTGCCAGTTTCCTTATGGGCATTTGTCACGATGGGAAAAATACAGAGTGTTCCCGAAGCTGCATCAACGGGGTAAACGGCTGTGCTGTCCTCCTCTTTTATGCATGAACTCACCCTTTCCCCTTCACAGCTCTGAGAAATCAATATTGCTATGTCAATTCTGTAATAAATATTACTATGTTACTAGAAGCCATGATGCTTTCTACTCACTCTTTCGAATTTCTTACAAGTCCTGTCCTGACGCTTGGTGCTCCAGGATGTTTTCCTGACCCTTTTCTGTATTTTCCTAATTAGCAACTGTGCCCTAGACATGGGAGGTGCCTCCTAGTTCAATACTTACTTTAGGAAACTTTACTTCACTCAGGTCTTTTAGCTTAGTACCTCACCTCAGGGAAGAAAGCACTGGGAGAAAGAAGGGGGAAGACCCCATGCCTCCTTTGTCTCTAATTATTAGTGTTATTTTCTGTTTCTGGCTTCTACATAGGTTTCTCTGCTAAACTAGGAACTTAGTTCCCAGACACCACATGTACAATGTTAAAAGGTGAATCTGGGTTTCATATTCAGCTTTAAGAATCTGAGGTCACTTTAGGTTTCTCCTCTCTGGTACTCTGAAGACAGAATGCTGCGCTTTACTAGAATCCATATGGAACCAAAATCATTGGAGTTGTTTTAGGAGTTTTCTTTGGCAAAGGGTCATGCGATGCATGCAGAGTCAAGCCTCTTTTCCCTTGCATACATGTGAAGTATCGGCAGGATTGTGGCTGGTGGGTGCCAGGTCTGGAGATATATGCTCTTCTTGATCAAAACACCAGTAAATAGAAGTCCAGGGATGGTAAACAGAGAAAGGTATTATTCTCATGGACTGCTCTGCTTTGATATTTCTGGGATGATGGCAGCTGGGGATCCCCTCAAGGAGTGGACCACTTGATGTTATCAGGAAGATAAGGGACGCATCAGGAGTTGTTGAGTTGATGTGCAGACAGGCTTTCCTGGGCATCTGGCAGGACCAAGCCAGATCTGTGGGGATCTGTAGCTTAGCAAGGAAAATGTGCGTGCATTTCCATGAGGGTGAGTTGTGCCATCTCCAGGAGAACTGGGTGGCTGCTGGGATGTGATCTTCACCTTCTGCTTAATGATCCCTTCCACTACGGAGAGTCATTTAGCTTTGTGCGACCATCCCAGGCTCAAATGGGTGGTGAGAGCATCTCTCAGGCTTCCACTGGGCAAATTGCTGCTTCTTTAACAAAGGCCCTTTGTTGTTCTTGGGCATATTTTACATTTCTACTTGGAGATACATCAGGCACCTCTTTCCTGATTTTCAAATTTATTGTCTCAGCATTGTCCTGGCTTTGTGCCCCCAGTAACTCTGCTTGTTGCTCTTCCAGTGATGTCAGGAAGAGTTTTTTTATTGACTTCAGTGAGAACTGGGTTAGATCAGACACTGACCACTTTTAAGGGGTCCATGCAGAGAACTCAGTCTAGATAGCCTAGCAGGGGAGCCTTGCCTGCTCATCACAACCAGCTTTGTTCTCGGTCAGATTTTATTAACTCAGCCATACAATATTTTGCATTTTCTTCTTCTGAGGCAACGCAGAAGTCCCGTCTTTCTCTTGGACAGTGGGTCTCTGCGTGCTGTTAATGAGGATCTACCAGCAACAACTTTATTGCCCTGGTGGAATGCCAGCTTGGCATAGCCCCATGGTCATATTCAATGCTCTGTTCAGAGAACTGAAAGGACGACTGCTGCTATTAATTATCTCCTCTTGTTTACTGCCTTAGGAGAAAAACATCATTGCTCAAAGATCGCAGCTTCTTTGAGGTAAGAAAGTCACAAAGATAAACGGAGAGTGTTGACTGGGTGCCAGCCCAGAGTGTGTCCCTCCCCTGCACATACACCCTAGTGCTCCTTTCCTTTTTTGGTTCCCCCAGTAGTTTATTTGTAAGGCAGAGTGCATAGAATAAAATTTTACCTCCAGGGCCTAGGCATCCCTGTAAAACACCATCTCTTTGCCCTTCAGCCCAAACCTTTTCCCCTTGGAGCTCTAAGCCAGGGCGTTTCAGTCCCTTGGTGGCTCTCGGGCTCCAGGCAGTTCCCACCACAGCCTGAGGTCCCTCTGGGAAGTCTGCTTTATAGATTTCTTCTCATCATTGGCCTCACAGTTTCGTCTCTGTAGGTAAGATATTTTACAGTCTTTCATTTCCATTGCCCTTGGTGACATTTCTAGATGCCAATAAACTTGTCTGGCCTGCCACAAAAGAGTTCCATCAGCCATTTGTGAGATTCATCACGTAGCAAGGCTTCAGCAGATCAATACAGAACATCTGGGCCCAAATTATACTTTTTACTTCATAAACTGGGAAGCTTTTCCTTAAAAGAGGGGAACTGTGGATTCCGTTTCAAGGATACCCAGCAGCCCCAGTGATGACATCTTCTCAAGAACAGACTTGGTAGAGATCAGATTTACTGGGAGCTGATTCAGCTTATGCCAGGGATGACAAATGTTACATGTGAAAAGCCAGCTTTTGTTTTTTCAATCAGCGAGCAGAGATGTGGAGGTAAGATGCAATGAGTTGGTATTTGGTAGTGATATTTTCTGTGATAATACTGCTGTCATTCAGGGTGGGAATCATCTTACCTACCTGCAGCTGCCCAGAACACTCTCTGCCTAGTCAGACCATGCCCTTCAGCTGCCTCAACAGCCACTATGAAATAAAGAAGCTCAGCCAGAGCGTGAATTGTTGCCTCTTGAGATAGATAATGTGTGATAGGAACCCCCACAGAGTGACTTATCCCACCAGTCTCTTTCCATTGATTATTGAGGGAAACTGGGGGGTGATCTCAGATTAGAGACTGGCCAAGACTAAGCCAAACTGGTCAGAGTTGAGCAAGATGAAATCCATCTGAGCTCACTCTGTTTCTAGCCTCATCTGTCTGCATACCTTTAAAAAAACAGTGCTTTCAAATCTTCATTGGTCCATGCATGGATTTGGTAGTGTTACGGGGAAGGATAACACCAAAATCCTTCTCACTGGGAGACAGGCTACTGGACTGAGGATTTGGTCTGCACAGGAGGAACAGGAGTGTAGGTTCTGAGAGGCCTGAAAGAGCCTGAAGCTTGCAGAGATAGTTCTCTTGGTTATCTGATGGCAAAGCATGTACCGCCTATTGTAGTGCTTTGTTAAAAATCGTAAGTTTTCTAAGGAAAGGAAATATGCATTAACATAAATTTGAGCAGAAATTAATCAAAACTTCTGAAAATAAAAATGGGATTTACATCCTTGCTCATGATTCATTTCAACTTCTTCAGTCTTCTTGACTTCTAGTTTTTAATAATGTTCTGATCAGACATTAGTGATATACTTTATTCCAAAAAAGGAATTTCGTTACTGCATTGTACTTTACATATGCAATTTTGATGGTAATAGAAATAGAACCTTTTTTCCTGATTTATGATAAACACAAAATCTTTCAAGCCTGGGTATGCCAGAAGAGAGGAATTCCATTTCCCATCCAGCCACGGTTAACAGCAGTATCACTGCAGTAATTTTAAATGTAATAACTCATGCAAACAGGACCACTGTAAATCAGCTTTGCTCTGTCGAAGTGTATGGAAAACTCCCTTTAAGACTTATATTCGGCCTGGAAATGAGAATTTAAGAATTGCCTTCATGAATGCTACAGCACTGTACATGAAAAATCTTTGGACATTTCTACAGCACATGACCAGCGAGTCTGGTATTTCTTGAGAGCGTGAAATTTGCAGCAAACACGCATGTAATTGTTGTGTGCATGCTCTGGGATCATCGGGTGTATCCTGAGCATCTTGGCTTTATACATTATGCACAGAGACATGTAATTGGTATGCAAAAGAGCCAAACTGTCAGGGAGCTTCACTGAGATGGCTGCAATCCATGCTGTGTGCATGCTCACTCCAGACAGGAACACAATGGGTTCTCAAGATGCTGAGGGTACAAGCATGGCTATTTGTTTTACCCTGGGGCAGAGCAGACATTCTCTGCTAAAGGAGACAAAGTTCTTTTCTAGTTTACCTAGGAAACATTACAAACTTGTACCCCTTTCTACTGTTTTTCTTTGCTTCATTGTGTCAAGCAGATTAACATGATGTTTTCTAATAGGACAGGCATCACTGGACCTCATTGTGGTCAGTTAAAATCCTGGATGAGCACATCCGAAGGGACAATGGAGGAGAGGAGGAAGAGGATGAACAAGAAGAAGGATGAATAAGGAGTGGTTTCTCTATTCTGACAAATGACCTCAGTTTGCCACCCAAAGGAAGGCTGAGCAGTTGGAGCTCTGTGCTCCGAAGAGCAATGGCAGAAGGTGACTGCAGTCAGAGCAACTCGCAGCAGTGGGGTCTGTGCTGAGTGCATGGTTTCACTTTGCTCAGTAAATCACTTTGAAATTGCACCTTAGGATGCCCAACTCATTTGTCAGAGCTGGGAGAGTTTGACACGCAAGGGACTGGAGACCTGGGCTGTATTCCTCCTGCTTCATCTTAACGCCTTTGGTGGACTATTTCTGAGAAGATTATTTTCCTGGCTGATTTTGAGAAGTGCTTGGACACCCTGCACATGAATATGATTATTGATTTCAGTGTCAACCCTGTTTTTGTAAAGAGTTAACAAAACAACCAGGACACATAACTTAGTACAGCCAAAAAATTGGTGAAATTTTGCTTCTGAAGGAAGCTACCCTGGAATCTCTAATATATTGTGTTCACTTCCTTTTTTTTTTTTTTTTT
>VZRN01001872.1:6481-25905 GCA_013397935.1 Dasyornis broadbenti | reverse complement strand
TTTAATATTTTGTTTTTCCTTTTTTTTTTTTTTTTTTTTTTTTTTTTTAATTTCCATAATCACTCCATTTTTTTCTTGCATAGAATTAACCTTATTTATGACTATTTTACCGATAAAACTATCTGTACCAGCTAAATATTAAAATGTTAGAATGGCAATTTTAGCAAAGGAAATTTAGGATGAAATGCTGACTTGGCCATAGACAGTAAGAATCAATGGAATAATGGATGAATAAACAGTGGAAGAAAATCAGAAGTGTAATATTTCATCATTGCTAAGAAGATAAATTTGACACATTAGTGCCAATTTGGAAGTTTTTCATCAAACTATATCAATGCTGGATAAGAATGATACAGTTTTTTTTTTTACCCTTGCAATATCTGGTTCAGTTTTTAAAAGGATGAAAATTTGCAGCTCAATTATGATGAGAAATATACTTCTGGAGTAACCAACAGTCCAGGGACTAGATCACTTCTGTGGGATGGCCCTACACTGCCTTATTGAGACAGACACTTGCAGTGCAGGTTTGCAGCTAATACTTAGTCTCCTCGCTTAGACTGGCACATGTGATATTAATGCCTAAGTAGCATTGTGGCCTAGGCTTGTTTTCCATGTGTCAGGTGAGTCCTTTTACCATTGGATGAGGCTGTTGTGGCCTGCAGCTTCTCTTTAAGCTTTTCATTAGCCATCCGTTCCGGTACACAGCAAAAATATTTAAATATAACCTCTTAGAAATTTTAGGGGATGGAAACCTTCTCCTAGAGAAGAATAAATATAAAAGATATATTTAGAACTGTGTGTGGCTTCTGTATCTTCCTCATATATGTAATGGTACACTTTTTATTTTTTGAGCAACCTGGTCTAGCGCAAGGTATCCTTGCCCTTGCCTGGGGAGCTGGAACTAGATGATCTTTAAGGTCTCTTCCAACCCAACCCATTCTGTGATTCTATTCAAAATCAACAATTTGAGATTGTATCTTCATTTTGGGCAGACAAGTTAGTGATCATATGATCTGAAAAATGGTAATGAGACCTTGAGATGGTGCTTTGGCTGCAGTTTTTCTGAAACCCTCGCTGGGTCAAAGCACATGTGAGTGGCTTTCCCAGCTGCGTGGGTGATTCCTGACTGGTGCACGCCTGGTGGGACACGCAAGAGGCAGTTGTGGCATCACTGCCCTGTGGCAGCATGGTTTTCCTACATGATGCAGCAAGATATTGGCCAATATCTGGAGCTGTGGGAGGCTATGGTACATTTTCCTCTCTTAGTCTTGGGAGAAACCTGTCAGTTCCTGGACTGGGAGTCTGTGTGCTGAAGGAGAGGTGCAGCTGTGTCCCTCTAGCTGCATCACAGGGCCCTCTGGGATCTGTGGATTGACACCCCAGCACACCTGTCCTTGCAAAAGCACCTTGCTTTGTCACGGCACAGCAACAGACAGTGCATGGAGCCTTCGAAAGAGTACAAGGGCAAGGTGTCCTTTGCCACCTGTCTGCAGGGCAATGCAGACTGTGGTATGTGCTAATAACTGGGATTTGTTATTAGTGCCTGGGGCAGAGATTTCACAGAGTTGCGCACTCTGCCGGTGGTGGGCCGGGGATGACAGGAGAAGACCAAAGGGTGGAGCACACACTCACGTAGGCAGCAAAGCTCCTGGGTGCAAATGAGCTTTTTGTGCATGGCCACTTACCTGCAAGGTCTTTGTCACTGCAGAGAGAGGGAGTGCTGAGCAGCTACTGGTGCTGCTCAGGAACAGTTAATGAGCTACTCACACTGTGAGATGGTGTTCAACGTGCTTTGTTTGCCCCTCCACAGATTCAAGGCAGGTTCCTCACAGGCTCCTTGAGGGAGCAGCCCCATGGAGCTACTTTCTCACTATGAAATAGTGAGCAACAAGTGACTGCTTTTTCCATGCTGTTTTCCTTGGACAAAAGGCAGCTCTGGACCAGGCATGTTCTCAGTTACTTCTGTCTGCACCTAGAATGTGCTGTCTGGCTTATTCCACTGGAGTTACCTGGGTAAAACCTCATGGCCCTAGTGAGCCACGGTTTAAAACGCCGTGTTCACCCAGCCAAGTCCTCAGCTATGGCTTTGGGTCTAAGTTTTCTGTGGTAATCTAACAATAACCTTGAATCTTTCAGAAAGGCTTGAGAAATATCTTGAAGTTCAGGTCCTTTAGTCAGCAGAGTCCTTTCCAGAGCTGCCTTCTCAGCAGCAAGTGTCTGCTTTTTCTGAGGTTATGTGTGTCTAACACAGAGAACCCATGCTTGTTTCAGCATGTAAGCAAGACCTGGCAGCCTTTCACACATGACAGTGAGTCACCCTCGAGCAGGAGAGAGTGAGTCAGAAAGGGCAGTTGACAAGCTTTATTTATCACTCTCCTGTTATTTGGCCCAGGAGAATTTTATCCTGAAAAACCCACCCTTGTTAATGATAGGCAAAGCTCAGACTTATATCATATGACTACTGGCTTTTGTTCCCCCATAGGTTTTGCACGCAGTTTCAAATCAGGAAATCGTAACAGTTAGTCATTTCCACAAATTTTTATTTTTCAAGGGGCTCTGAACATACAGCTATATTGGAATAACTTGCTTGAGCTAGGGTTACTCTAAAGAGGACAAACTGAAATGCCTCTGAGTGATGAAGAGAGCCTGGGGGCGTTTACAGAGCTCCCAATTACTTTCTTCTCTTACGGCTGCATTGCTCAGAGCCTAATTGAATGTTGCTAGCACGGCCTAGTGTCTTGACTCTCTTTTGATTATGGTTCTGCCACTCACAGGCTCCATATAGGGTGTGTCAGGCTTCCCAGTGTAAGTATCTATTTTCAGAAGTTATATGGCTCTGTTGTAGAAATTCATTCCAAGCTGAACGTTGGCAGGAAATGTCGCAACTCAGAAATGGAAAAAAGAGACAGAGAAAAGAAAAAATAAGTCTGTCTGATGATTAATTATGATTAATTAAGGAAACTTTGTCCTTGGGAGTTACAGACTTTGCAGCTGCAAGAAAGGTGGCAGTGTAGCAAAGGGAGCCAACTGGATTTGGGGTGTCCATGATGTGTAGTTGGGTGTCTTGAGGCATGGAAAGAAGTAAAGTGAGCTCAAGTCCATTTTACTTGTATTGCAGGTGAGTTTGGACCAGGAGCCTATGAAAGCAGCACCCGTTGTGCTTAGCAAGTTCTCCATGAGCCAGCATGGCAAGACCTGGAGGTCTTGCAGGTTCCCTGTCTCCAGTCTCTCTGTTTCAGACTGTTCTTGTCCTATTAGGGGTCAGTACCTGATATACATGAAATACTGAGGCAGACTGGGCCTGAACATTTTTCTGTGCAGGCCAAAACTGTTTCATCAACAAAATAACAGGATTTGTCCATTTTTGCTTGGGATTATACAGACATTTCAGTAGTACTAAGCTCCAGCGAGACCAGTGAATGTAACACTTCTCTATGTGTTGAGGATTGCAGCTCTTTGTCACTACTGGACAATCAGGGACTCACTGGATGCTGCAGATGTTATGGATGTCATTGTGTTTCCTGATCCCACCAGCATTTCCTCTCTGTCTGGGGGGCAAATATTCTTTAGCCCATTCAGTTAACTCCCCTCTCAGAGAGACAAAGCACTTAGTGAATCTTTGATAGAGCTCTAAAGATGCTTCTTATTGCTCCTGTTTATTCTGTGGTTTGTCTTCCTCACCCTCTCAAAGCCAAAACTGCACCAACCAACCAACCAACCAACCAGCCAACCAGCCAACCAGCCAGCCTCCAGTCAAGGAGGACAAGTAGCAGCTCCTTTGTACAGACACAGCTGCACCATCACCTCACTTGCTCCTCACCTGGGAATGGGTGTGTTGCTTGTATTGCCTTTTTACCTGCAGGTGTACTGCGGGAAAGAGCAGCAGTCAAACTGGAAACTGGATCAGGCAGTGATGTGCAGCAGGAAGAGAGGTTGTCAGTCTGGATTTCCTTCAAATATAGACTTCCTTTCTGGATTTTCCTGCTTTCAAATGTTGGTGATATGTCCTCTTGTGCTGGCTGGGGCTAAGACCTTCATCTTGTTAAGAAACTGCACTGGAAGCACCACAAACCAGTTACAGCTCCTGTGGCTCAAACTGAATTGTAAATATCTGCAGTGAGATTTTTACAGCTTAAAGGAAAGAAACCAAACTGCAATTTGAGCAATTGCAAGGTGTTCTTACTCTAATTCTTCTTCCATGTGAAAGAGATCATACTAAGGCTCAACGAACAGGCTGAGTCACCTGTCACAGCCTTTCTATTTGGAAGAGACACTGCTCATATAAATGTAGTGTACTTCTCCCTGTCATCTTGTTTATTTACAGAAGGATAAACAGTATTTTTCCCTTTCCTTGAATACAGCAGAAATAAGCACAAACAATTCATTTCTGGTCTCAAATTCCCAAGTCTGCTGGTCATGACAAGGTCTGACCTCAAATGGGTTCCCCTCTGTGTGGGTCCTTCCTTTTCTCTTTCCTGTATGAAGCCAACAAAAACACATCAACCGTGACTGTATCTGGGAAAGCGGGGAAGTCCTTTCCTTTGTGAAGGAAATAAAGACTAGATCTTTGAGAGGGCTTCCATTGTTCATCTGTCTTTACTACATTAGAAAAGAATAGTTATTCTTTTTTCTGAACCTGAGGGAGTTTGCATGACGTGTTTGTGACTATAATGGGATGTGTGGGGACTGTAGATTACAGCCTTGCCCCAAGGCTATTATTATCATTTTTCAGAATAATAATCAAGAGATGAAGGTACACCATCTAAATTAGGTGTTTCAGCAAGTCATCTCAAGACAGTGCCCAGATCTCTATATTAATTGGATTGGGAGACACAGTATTCACAGTATTACAGACCTGGATAGGCAGAGGACTGATCCACTCATTGCTCCTTTGTACTTGGAAGCTGTAAGAGCTCTAACAGCTGAAGTGCTGTGATGGGTGGGTATGTGCATTTTAGAAGGAGGAAGGTGAGATGTGGAAGACAGTTATGTTCTGCACAGAGAGGAGCAGCTCAGATGCACGGAATTCTGCTATGGACTGTGTGACGGCCAGGAGCAGAGGGAAGGCCAACACAGCTAACATCATGGTAGGCATTTGCTACAGATCACCTGGCCAAGAAGACAAAATAGATGAAGCCTTCTCTGACTAGTGGAAGAAGTGTCACTGTTTCATGCTCTGGCTTCTGTAAGATTTACTGCCTGATCTAAAATCTGCTGAACAGGAAACACAGTAGGGCACAAGCAATCCAGATTTCTGGAGTGGTCAGGGATGATTTCTTGACCCTTCAGGTGTGCTGTAGGTACTGCAGGACTTCCTGTCCTGAACTTCCTAGTGCTCACTCAAGGTGTTGGTGAAGGACTTCATGAGTCCCTAACAGATCTAACAAGTGTCCTGGGTGAGCTGAGACCTCTCTGAAGCTGATTTTACATCAACATGATCAACTGTGGCAGCTGAATGTGGATCTGTTCCTGTTTCACTGCGCTGGCAGCAGAGTGCAGTGAAGGATTTGCCACTTAGGAGTTACCAGCAGACAAGCTCTCTGAAACATATCCCAAGCAGACCTTGGATTTCTTGTTATGCTTTTACTTTGTCCCTGAATGGCTGCTGCTTCAGATGTTGCACAGTTGCTGGGTCAGCAGGTTCCTATACACAGAAGGGCTACCATAACTACTTCAGGATTAATGTAGGTTTAATCAGTGTTTTAGACATGTTAACATTTTTTTATTTCAACACTATTTCAGAAGAGTTTTGCTGGAGGCTACTTAATCCTCTGGAGACTTCTGGCTGGAAGCATGAACAGATTTTCCAGGCCTGAAGCAGCAGATGTGTATCTGGGCAAGTGAGACACTGCATCCCCTGCTGACTGAGTACATGGAGCCATGAATGTCCTGGAGCAAAACTCACAGTATTTCTGAACCGTCTTCTGGATGACGAAATCTTGCGGAGCACAACCCAGTAAGAACTGAGCTTAGCTTTGCAGTGAGGATATAAATTTATACAGGACAAAGTTGCATGTGCCTATTAGAAATAAAATAGACAATTTATATAATCTTTTTGAAGAGTAGTACTTCTTCTTATTGGTTGATGACAGTCCAAATGTCAGTCCCAGGTAAAATCTTTCCGCAGAACTTGTGTGACTACAGAAGGGTGAGAAACTTGCTGAGAGTATATCTGCATTAATATAATTGCTTTCTGTGCTACTCTAAGTTCATTTCCAAACAGGCCTCGAATATTGTGTTGCTATCCCCTTGACATGAGTAGAACTATACTCTTTTCTAGTTTCTGACTTTCCCTTCACAGTCTGAAACACCTGACTGTTGTGACTAGAATACCACTCAAGAGTGGATATTCTCTTCAGATGGAAAACTGATGTACTACACTGAGAAGAAGGTTGGTAGCAAAGCAGAGAAGTTGGGTAAAAATCCAGGAATCTAGCTTTAATATCATGAGTAATTTACTGCTTAAAATGGCTTACATGTAATAAAATAACTAATGTAGGATAAGAATTGTCTTTCTTTTATTATTTTGTAATTGGAAAAGATTATTAAAAGATTCCTTTCAAAACAAACATCTCTGTACCCAGGAGGGCAAAACAGATGAATTGGCTTTGAGTTCTGGATTTCTCCATAATGTTCTACTTTAAAATAGAACAAAGAAAAAATGAATCAGTGGAATAGTAACTTTGTAGAGTAAAATAACGTCATTCAAGTGCTAAGAGGATATATACAAACACCACTATAAATGCCAAAACATTGTTTTAGCTTTCCAATGAGTTCTAAATGTGAATCTTGGTCACTTCCATTGAAAATCAGGAACTTGTCCATGTACTGTATTTTGACAAAATACTTCTCAGTGATTCTCATCTGAGGTATCATTTAAGCCAAGCTTGTCCCTGATGAATTAATATCAGTGGAGTCACATGCCAGGAGTGTGGCTCTTTTAGTGCCCATTAGTCTAGGATTAAATTGATTTTTAATCGGTCCAGTTTGCAGAATGAACCCCTGACTCTCACTCAATCCACACACTGCATCAAAACATGGACATTATGGACCCACAGACCTTCTCACCCAAATTGATGAGATACATTCAGGTAACATACACCAATTGACTTAGCCCAAATCCTTGTGTCAATCTTCTGCCCGTCAGTGAGATCATATGTATGTTTTAGTTTACTTGTGCCATCCATAAACCTCCTCTGGGGGTACAGAGCATGGGTGAAAACCCCAAATTGGGCCCTGGTAGCTGGGAGCTGCTGAAGAGACCCTGTGACTGCAAGGGAGGGAGAGAGAGAAGAGTCCCTACAGGTGCTGGTAGTTTTGCATGTGATCTTCACAGCTCTGAGATTGTTGGCAGATGTTGGATATCGAGCACTGCTACTCACAGCGTGCTTATAAGGGGGTCCCAGCTTCTCAGTGTCACCAGCTTGGAGGGACAGAGAGGAGCCCTGTGGCTTCTGAACCCACACATGCTTTTTGCCTTTTGGGAGAAGACAAGGACCCTGGCTGGAAATAGCCAGTACATGACAGCCAGCGGAAGGTACCCTCAGTGAACAGCATGGAGTTATTTTGGTCTCACACAATGCACTACCTTTGCTATTTATCCTTGAGTGTCTTTTCCTAGCACTGTGTTTATTTATACTCACACAACTATAGCCCCCTTGGTGACAATGTCAATAATTGTCAATGCAATGGCATTTGTAGTGGTGAGCAAAATGCAGGAGCTGGTCACCAGCAATGACAGTGTCCAGTGACAACAGTCTAGAGAACTCTGTACTTCTTGGCTTGCTTTCACCTGGAAAAGAAACAGAAGGAGGGAGATGGATCTTGAAAGGGCAAGTCACAAAGGCATCCCCATAAAGGCTTAGTGGTTTTGCCAAGAGAATTAAAATGTTTTACAAAGAATCAAGTAGGTTTATACAAAATGTGGAGATCTATGTACGTCAAGGGCTTATCATCCTTAAAAGGCAAAGCTGTTGATACTGCTCTTTTTACAGGTATTTCCTGAGGTATACCAGATCAATTCACTCAGTGTCCCAGTGATGGTATTCCAGTTTGGCACAAGGAAAATTCATTGTGTCAAATAACATACTATTTTACTCTCTTCAGGAAAGAAGTGATTCTGTGAGAGAGCAGATTCAACATACTCAGTTAATATTTGCATCAAAGAAATGAGCTGGCCCTTTAATTGACCTCTGAAAAATGAAGCTGAATTTGTTTGAGCAGGGCATTTTAAAGGCTTTAAAAAATCCTATTTGGTAATATTATGCAATAATCAAGGCATACACAGCATCTGGACCTGCATGCTCTGTTGGTAAGTGTGCCTGCCTGTTCAGAGTGGCACAGATTTCCTGGCACCGATGAGAGTGATACCTCAGGGCTTTTTGAGGATTAAGCCTTGGTTCCCTGTGCTGACATTCTCCATAAAGGTCAGTTAGCTTTTCCCATGTTCCCTGTCAAACTCATTGACATGGAGCCCCTCTCCTTTGCTAAAGATGATTCAAGCCCTGGAATATGCCCTTGACTAAGGAGCTATTTTGGGTTCAGAACCAGCTGTTCCTCTGGTGCAAATCATTGTAGCTCTGATTTAAGTCAAAGGAGATGAGCTCAGCTTTGATAGTAAGACCTGCGCCCTCCTCCCAGTGCTAACGTTCTCCTGACAGCAATCCCTGACCTCCCTACAGTGCTAATGCTGCTGACAGCAATCCCTGTCCCCCAGCTCCACTCCATGCCACCAGCATGGATGAAGCCCCTCCTTCAGCCCCCAGGCTTGCCAAAGCTGTGCTTTCTTTGTTTCCTGGGTCAAGTCACACGCATCTTAGAGAAAATTCTTCCATCTCATCCCGCCCTTCCTTCATGGTCAAAGAAATCTCCCTCTTGGTCCATGTTTTTGCAACAATATAAGAGAGCCAATCAAAATAGAGTAGGGTGCTTTAATTAGCCATACTTTCATTGAATAGCTGGGTAACTTGGGGTTGGCAGTATCTGGTGAGTAGCCCAAGGTCATAAAGAAAGTCTGTGTCAGAGCCAGCAATTATATCCAGTATTCCTGAATCCTAGAGCCTTATCTTAGTCATTAGGGCACCTAGTAACAGCGCTTTTCTACACTTCTCCCTGCATATACTAATGAGTATTTCCCTTTCCACATTTAACAGTTTCAGTCACAAACTCTTTATTATGTACTCAGATGCAGCCAGAAAAATCCATGATTTCCCTTTACCATGGCAATGGAAGCATATACATCTGATGAAATTCGGCTTCTACAGCTAATGGACCAGCAAAGTTTTTTTGTGTTGCTGCATTTTTCTCGCTTCCTGAAATCAGTGCTGAGACAAGTCCATTTGTGTGACATGCGCTCATAAATTTGAATCATGAATATAAAATCCAGACTTCTTACATCAGTCTGAACATACCAGACATTCTCTAGGTCAGGATTTGGAAAAAGCTGTCACAGGCAGCTTATGGGGCAGGAGTGGATTTCATACATAGGACTTATAATCTAGTTTTACCGTAGGAATATCTGAAGAATGTATCAGTTATTAATTGGTTCCAATATTGAGTCTTGAAGCAAGAAAATGGTCTTGCTGATTGTGTTTCTGTGCTTTCTAGTATGTGTCATGGAAAAAATTGTCTGTCCTGCCAAACTCTTCCTCCAAGGAAGGTCATATTCCTTTAGCACCTGTTGATTAACACAATGCCTGAAACTCCCTTCCTTACTTTTAATTATTAAGCACTATTGAAACCTATCTGTGTATTTCTAACAGTTGCTGGAATGCTGAGATAGTAGATATTTACCTGTTCTGGCCTGCTGGGCTGGAAGAACCCAGAAGTAGTCATTTGTTTACATTAAGATTCCCATTCTGATGAAGTTTTCCCAGAAGACTCAACAGCTGGAGGGTGTTATATGTATGAATGTCCTGATCAGCACCGCACTGCTCTCCCAGACCTCCTCAGGGCTGGTTAGTTTTTGTCATTTCAGTCTCTCAGGACCTTTTCTAGTACAAAGCCTCTTGCACCCAGGAGGAAATGTTACCTTGGGGAGATGATGTGACAGTGACAGGCCAAAGTGACAGTGTAGTGGACAGTGGAAAACTGATGGGTTATGGTTCTGTGGCAAACAACAGGTTGAAAACAATGTATGAACCACCCAGTGGAATTGCATGAAGTTAGACGACACCCCCTAGCCTGGCTTTCCCTCCAAGACCCTGTAGTGCATAAGTAGCTGCCCATGAGTTGTGGTGCGGGAGGGCAGCAGTGCAGAAGGAAAAAGGCCATGGCCTGGCACCATAGAATGTGTGCTGTGAGCTTGTCTGCAGAGCATTTTGGCTAAAAAAGTCTCACCTTCAATCACAGAACTTGCTGGATTGGATTGGGCTGATGAAAACATGCAGGGGACCCAGGGTAAGCCATGCCCTCGTGGATGCTGCATGTTAGCATCCCCCCATGTCAGTATAGGAAAGCACAGCTCTGCTGATGTGGAGCATACGTGTCTGGAGCCAGATATATCAGCTCTGTCCAGGCTGCCAGGCTGCTTGTGGCAGAAATGCAGGATTTCAGCAATGCTGGTCAAGCTTCATGGACTTTTCAAGAGAATTGTCAATGCAGGCCAGTGCTGTTGGCACAGAGTAAAAAACGGTGTGGAGGAAACAGAAATCAGCAGGTTAGGATTTTATTTCTGAACTGGAAAATGAACATTTGCCTCTTGATTTCCCAGCTTAAACTTTATGTGGACATTGCTAATTTTGTTTATTAGTATTGCTGTAATTTAATTGTGGGATTTACTTTTATTCTTTGGAAAAGAACAAACCAAACCAATAAAAACCCCACCACATCAACCTTTCAGTTCTGTTACTCGAAAGAAAATTTGTTAGCAGGATATGTACACTTATTAAATTAGAATATTTATTAGTTGCTCATTTATTCCTTCAACTATGAGAGGAAGTTTCTTTTTCTCTTATTTCCCAACCTGGTTCTGTGTGGGAAAGCTGATAAAATCTCACTTTTAAACTCCAATTTCTCCTCCTGTTTTCAGCAGACTTCATGGGCCCAAATGAAAGGTGACCACAGAGGGAGTGGCTGCAATGTCATTGTTTTTACAGGCTGATGATCATTAGTCATGGTATACATTGGGAAAGGCTCCTCATAATTTTATATGCCATAAAAATAGTTTGTTTTTGCTCTGAGTGCACTAAATTGCTATTTCAGCTGGATATTTGTTGCAGCTTGCTGCATTACAAAATCTTTGGTCATGCGGATAGTATTTCTGTAGCATGGGTGAGAAGTCACGGTAGTAGCTCTAGAGCTTTATTAGGAAGAAAGTTCCACAATTACTGTTTAGCGTGGGATAAACTAGGAAGGGAAGATAGTTTATTTGTTAGAAATGCCAACACTATATTTTTATTCTTTTTTTGGACATCCTTTCTACTGACATCATATATAAAGGCCCTTTCAGTAGGGGCTTTATATATGTAAAATATCATAGGTAAAAAATGTATGGGAACATCCCCTTCTAACTTTCCCTTCCAAAGGAAAACACATAGTAGTTAAGCTTTACATTTTCTGAAATGCTGCAGGCATGTGGATGTGGAATTGGACATGCTTAGAGCTCTCTGAAATACTTCTCATGCTGCTATAAATACACACACTTTACTAACAACTTGCATTATTGACAACATCGCTGTCTCCTGTACTCATTTCAAAAATAATGGTTTTGTGTAATTCTCAGCAATATGATACAAACATAACCCCTGTAATGAAAACTGGTTCAAAAAGGGACTGAAGACCTCATTGTTTGGTCAAATACGTAATCTGCTGACTGCTCTGTTCAATTTGGGCTTCAGACTGTAAACTCCTGGGTCAGGTTTTTTCTAATCTTGGTGTGAGCTGACTGATTAAAGCACAGACAATGGAAGGGCAAGCCAAAGGCTCCAGATCTTACTGGCATATTGTTATATCAGATTCACTTTCAATTTACTGAAAAAAATACATGTTTAATTCATAAGATGGGGAAGAACAACACAAAACTGTGATTTTAATGGGCACAGGTAGTAGTCTGAATCTGCAGCACTTGGAAACAGAGAGCCAACAGATGTGAACCAACTGATCCTCCCAGGGAAGTGTTAATTTCCAGACCTGTCCCTCACTCAGACCATCAGTTCTGTTGCTCCCAATTCTCAACTAAGGAATGTGAACTATAAAATATAGGAGAGAGAGATGATCCCAGCCCTTTCTGAGTAAAGCAGAGATTGGCACGTCTATGGTGACAAGTAGCACTTCCTCTTTGTGCTACTGATGTGGCCTTTTTTCTGAAGAAATGGCTAGATTGCTGCTTTGGGGGTGGATTCTGTTTAAGAAACTGCCTACCTTGGAGTAAGAGGGGGGAAGGAAAGATGTGGCTTGCACAGCACTAAAATTTTTCTCTTAAACTATTTTATAATGAAAAAAAAATGCACTTGCTGAAACCTAAGCTGATGATGTCTCATTTTGAAAACTGTGGCAGATTTTACCCTTTGATAACTCCACATTTTAAAAAAATATAATTGATTTTCTTTTTTATTTATTTTTTTTCCTTTTCTTTTTTTAATTTAGGCTGACTCAAATTATTGGTATGAAACAGCTTGATTTACTCAAGACTTTTTTATGTCTGCCCTCTGAAAAATGCTATTTGTCTAATTTATTCAACTAATTCAAACTAGGAAATCTGCCAAATTCTTGAAAATTCTCCAGTGTCAGGAAATTATTATATTGTGACTTCTCTAAGTCTAATGGTGTTTTTATTTAGCCTGTTCATAGCTTTAGACAGTAGACAGCAACTTGTAGTTTTGACTGTGGTTCCTTTGACATTTGTATAACTTTGGCATATTTGAGGTACTGGGACTCCCTTGTCAGAAAAGCAGGCAATGACACACAGTTCATTCTAAGGACAATTCTTTGATGTCCTCTATGACCCAAACAGGAGAGAACTGGCCTCACCACAGGCCAGCCTGTACTTATCCAAGCTGCCTGGTCCATCATAACTTTCCCCGGTATTAATGGGCTGTGTGAAGGAGTACACTTGTGTTCCTTTCCCTGCATCCAGCTTTTCTTCCATGCTTGCAAAAGCAGAGGCTTGAGTGTGGCTACAGCAATGTTCTCTCTTATCTCTGCAGGTTTCAGTCTGAAGGGAGTCCCTGATGGCCAAACAATTCATGATATTAAAAAATACACGCTTTTGGGTCTATCTTGACACACGAACATTTCATGGTCTTCAGTTGTTGGAGGTTGAGGAATTTTTCCATCCTGTTGCTAGGGAAACCTTAAGGATTGGTTACTTAAGAGATAACGACTGGGTAGTTAAGACACAAAAGACATGGCTGGGTGTGATGAGGGGAGGAAAACTACCTGGGGGTTGATGACTTCACTTGCTCTCGAGACTTTGGGGGAGACGGCTGGCTGGTTTTGCTGCTGCCGCAGGAACTCAACACTGCCTTGTTTTTTCCCTTCCTTGCTGGGTGAGTTTTCATTGGGGAAAGAAGCATGGGACCCCAACCCTGTTTCTCCCCCACTCCAGGAGTGTGCACTTTCCCCGGCTGCGTATGGCGGTTGCCACGCGGGGAGCTCGGCTGCCGTTGACCCTCACCCCCACCCCACCTGCCAGGACGCACTGTGGCCTCTGCCACCGCTGCGCAGTCTCTGCCACCCTTTTGCTCGCGGGCCTCAGTGAACCAGCTCTGCCGTTCCGAGGTTTGCTGCTCCAAGGTTTCCCACTGCAGCTCCTCTCGCCTTTTGGCCGCCCGGCCATCCGCTCCGTCCTCCATCAGTCAGCGAGGAGCTGAGCTCGCGTCACAGCGCCCCCTGCGGCTGCGCGGGAGCCATCACTCCTGCCCTGCCAGGAGCCCGACAGCGCCCCCTGCCGGCCGTGACCGGAACTGCACCACAGGTGGGGGTGGCGTCTGGCAGCCCAGAGAAAGCTGCCACCGGGTTTCTGCTTTTGTTTATGCTGCTGTTATTGTTGCTTCTTTTCCTTGTTTAGAGATACTAGTAAAGAACTGTTATTCCTTTTCCCATATCTTTGCCTGAGAGCCTTTGATTTCGAAGTTATAACAATTTGGGGGGGGGGGGGGGGGAGTCCATATCCTCTATTCTAAGGCAGGTTTCCACCTTCCTTAGCAGACACCTGTCTTCCAAACCAAGACATCAATAACACTTGACTGGCATACTCTGTTTTGATGCCAGCACACTCATTCTGATTATGGAACACTTCTGCCTAAGAAATGCCAATAAAGAGAGTTTGGATTATTAATACTGTCTGGTGACAGCAGGATTTTTAATGTTCTGATTCAACACTGGTGAACTCCTGTTTAAGTGGCTGTCTTTTCTCATAATCCTATTTGTAACTTGTCAGGTATTACTTGTAAATGGTCAACACTATCTTAGGTACTTTACATAGTTTATAATATATATACGTTTTAACTGCATTGAATTTACTGCATTGAATTTACCTTGATGCTAAAGCAGATAAGGAACCATTGCACAGCCACTTTTTCAAACTTACTCTTCAGAACTACAGAAATCTCATATTTACTTTTGGATATGCTTCCAGCTCATTTAGTCTGAATTTCTAGCTTTCTCTTCCAAATTTGGGAAAACAATAGGAACTCTCTGTAAGATCTGTGGTTTGCTTATGTGTTTGAGTATGTAGAACCATTCAGTGTGAAGTCCCTGTTTTTTGACCCTTGCACGTGAGTATCAGTATTTAGTGAAGGCCTAATTTTTAGACTATCTAGAAGATGTATTTGCATCAAAGCAGCAAGTGTGCACACAAAAAATGGCACCTGTAACCAGGCATTTCCTCATTTCAGTTCAATTTCCATATGCAGACGGTTGCTTAAACATGCTGACTGGAATAGTTCTCTGATGGTGCATGATGAATTAATTAATGTTTTAATAAATAAAATTCAGAATGCGAGAGCTGCAGACAAGCAGAGTTGCACTTTTACAGGAAGATTTGCCTGTGCTTACATCCCCCAGTGATGGAGGCCTGCAGTTATTCAGTGCAGAACAGAACCAATGTTTCACTAAAAAGTGTTTCCTCTTAAATGACTCCCTGAACGTATTATTTTGTGTTAGAACTGTCTGATTAGCATCATACTACTTATCTGGAGAAAAAGTTGCTCTTGTGAAGTGATCCTGATTGAGAGAAGCTATAAAACAGGAGTAAAAAATCCCAACTGACATGAAAGAGGTGTGATGGGAGCAACTCTTCACCACTGATTATAGCACAAGCACTCAGGATTGCCAAGTGAAATGTTTGGGCCATTTTTAAAACGTTTTCACTTGCTACCCTACTAAACTGTGATACACCTCAAAGCACCAGATTCTGTAGTTCTTGAAAGCACACAGATAAAAAAAATTATTAAAGAGATAAAAAGTCTGCTTTTTAAATGTTAAAGTGGGTATGAGCCTTCAGCTGGTGAATCCTTACATTGCAGTTTGCAAGAAACTAGGAGGGCACATCTATTTTTACCTTGCTTACATCCTTCTTAAAAGCACCCATTGATCAGTCATGCATCTTCAAGTGGTGTGTTGGCAGGGGCAGATGTTCAGAGCAAAATAGCTGCTCACAGCTTCCAGCTGATGAGAGACTTCCTCAAGTGGTGGTAGCTTCTGGATCTTTGTGCTCAGTATCTTTGGACTTTTCCTCTGCTAATTTCTCGGCAGATTTTCTAAGCGATAGAATTTGTGCTTTCTGCCGTTCTCATATACTAAGAATTGTACCAGGCACAGATCCTGGTAAAGCAACTGGGAAAACCACGAGGTCTCTGCCACATACTCAGGAATCAAGCTCAGCTATCAAGTGCTATCTCTGGACAGCAGTGATGTGATTTAGTAGATGCCAAAATCTTTTCTAGATTTCTAGTAGATGCCTAAAACTTTTTCAATTATCATTTATTGATAACCGTCATGAAGATAGTGTGAGGAAATAATTACAAAAGACGCAGACGAGGAAAATAGATGGAAAATCAGCCTAACTTTTTGGAACATTGCAGCTCCTTGATGATTTCATTTCCTTGGGTGCCCCCTCGTGTCCATCACTAGTGTAGCCGTAGGCTACAGTTCGGACTAACACAGGCAAAAAAAAAAAAGGAAGAATTCACTTGCTATCACCTTATAAGGTTAATTCATTTCAAAATCCTTTTTTCCACCCCTCTATCTAGTATCCCTATGACTTCATCTCCGAAGTGCAAATTTTCAGGCTGAGTGCATAGTTTATGTCTTATCTTGGACTGTCCAAAACCAAAGAAGGCTTCCTCTTCTTGTGTTTTTCCCCAAGTTATGTGCATTTTCAAACTTCTTGAGAGATTTCATCAGCACTTTTAGGCACGATTTTAAGAAGAACAATTCCAGCTGAAATGCCAGAGAGCTGAGGATGCTGACAGACGCTGATCAAATGAAGAGATTAAGCTCTGTTCACCCCACATGAAAATATTTCCCATGCAGGCTGGTGTGTTGGGAAGCTCAATTCACAGAAGGTTATGGCCAAAAATCCAGGGAGGCTCTGGCTTTTCTGTTATATGACACTGAAGTATCTACTTCCCATCTTTATGTTCACAGAGGAGGATCCGTCTCTTGTGGAAGTACAGTAAAATGTTGTCATCAGCTTGCCCTGAAATATTTCCTGTTGTGCTGCACAGCATTTGCAGGAGCAGAGTAGGATTCCCTCACACTCCACTCTGGATTTGTACAGCCCACTTGCATTCTTCCTGATGTTGTAAGAGCAGTAAACAAAATGTATAATTTTCAAGCAAACGAGAACAGTTCCTCTCTTTGAAATGTCAACAACTGAATGTCAAAAACATACACCCACAGGTGGATTGTATTTGAGGTTTTTGGAGGCACACCAGGAAGGAAATTGGTTGGTCTGGGCTAACAGACATCCTGATCACTACTTTTTGGCACTTAGGATCACACTTAGGAGTGAAAATAAGAGGTATTAAATATTAGAGCAGGTGAAAAGGAAAACAGGTCCTTTCCTTGTCTTAACTAAAAGAGCAAAATAATGCAGGAATTTTTTAAATGATTTTTAAATTCTTACTCCAAGGCTTAGGACAATTTACTAAAAGGTTATTATTTTTTTAGCCTAAATGAACAGAGCTATGGGTTATTCATTCAGCAGGCTCAATGCTATAGGTCAAAAAAAGTTTAGTTAATCCTCTAGCAAGCAGAAAGGGCAAAGAACTTACAAAGGTGAAAAATTACTTATATTTTGGCTGGTAGAAAATGGTCCTATGGAAATGTTTGAAATATTTAAGGGGTATTGTATATGAAAGCTTTCATGAGTCGGAGGCAAAGTCTGAAGTCTTCCAGACTGAGCCCATTTTCTTTCATCATCACTAACCTCACATTATAAGAAGGTAAAAATTAAAACACACATCCTTCTTCAGTATGACATTAAATGAGATTTTTTTTTTAACAGCAGCTGCACCTTATGTGCTCACAAGGGCCCTCTGCTGCTCACATTCAAAGTGAAACGCTCCCAACTTGTTTGGGACTCACGGAAAAGTCTTGCATCACTTAATTGAAGCACCAGCAATTTTCAAAGGGATATTAGTCTCTACCTAAGTGAGGTAAGAAGAAACTTTTTAATAGAAAAGTATTTCATAACTGCTCACTGCAGGATTTCTTGTGTTCGTGTTGGCCTTTGTCAGAGCCTAACAGGGATTTTTTATCAGAAATATAACTTTCCCTTGATATTATCTACACAGTGTATAATTTTGCAAGATCATGCTTGGCTACTGTGGCACTCATTACTTCATCACCAGCAGGAGGAACTTCAGGAAGCAAATAACCTCCAGAAGCAGAAGGAATCCGGAGAAACTCAAACTTCTTATTTTAACAAACACACCTCTGTGAATAGAATAAAAAGAAAGGAGACCAACTGTGTACATAGTGGTACAATCTCTATTATGCTATTGCTATTTTCCTTTTCAAAAGCACGGAACCTTAAAATTTTCAGGCATATGACATAATTTCAGGCCTATGAGATGCTCAGCTTTCTGAATGAAATGGCATTGCTTAGTATGTGCCCCAGTGGGCCTCTAAATGTGCAAGTAATTTTGTACCATGTACCTGGTCAGTTTATGGAGGTCTATACCTGATACCTGGCAGTGTCTGAGTCATTTGGTGGAAGACAGATAGTGACAGATAGTGACTGATAGTCATGAGTTCGTAAGGTGAAAATTTCTGTTTCTGCATTAATTGTGCATTTCAAAAGCTGACACATGGAAGTCTATACAAATATCCAGCTACAGCAGCTATTCTGCTCAGCTTCTTTCCCATCTGTGTTATAGTGCTGATTTGCTACATGTAGGCTGAGTGCTAAAGTGAGCAATTACTTGGATGAAACTGAGTTCTTTGATTCAGTAATTCTATGAGTCACGACACTGACCTGCTGGAGCAAGTCCAGAGGAAGCCACCAAGGTAATTAGAGGGATGGAGCACCTCTCCTATGTGGAAAGGCTGGGAGAATGGGGATTGTTCAGCTTGGAAAAGAGAAGGATTTGGGGTGACCTAATTGCAGCCTTTCAGTACCTGAAAGGAACCTGCAAGAAAGATGGAGAGAGACTATGTACAAGGGCATGTTGTGAGAGACTATGTACAAGGGCATGTCACTACATGCCAGGACAAGGGGGATTGGATTCAAAGAGAGAGAGAGAGTAAATAAAATTAAATACTGGGAAAAAATTCTT
Organism: Dasyornis broadbenti; assembly: GCA_013397935.1. Taxonomy (NCBI): domain Eukaryota; kingdom Metazoa; phylum Chordata; class Aves; order Passeriformes; family Dasyornithidae; genus Dasyornis; species Dasyornis broadbenti. The sequence continues at coordinate 7,180 of VZRN01001872.1, read as the reverse complement.
TAATGTGGCCATGCTGAGGCCCTGGCACAGATTGCCCAGAGAAGCTGTGGCTGCTCCACCCCTGGGAGTGTTCAAGGCCAGGCTGGATGGGTCTTGGAGCAACCTGATCTGGTGGAAGGTGACCTTGTCCAAGACAGGGGGATTAGAACTAGATGATCTCTAAGATCCCTTCCAACCCAAACCATTCTGTGATTCTGCAACAATAAACAACAGTTCCAAAGCATTGGACTTAAATGTTATGCTGCCTTTGTCAGGCAGGGCTTTAATGAAAAGTGCTTTAATGAAACAAATTTATTACGCTTCACAAAACTTTCATCTTAGCACTACAGAACGATTGATTAGATCTGATTGGTGAATTTGATTGACACCCAGAGGGTGCTGAGGCCCTGGCACACGTTGCCCAGAGAAGCTGCGGATGCCGCATCCCTGGGAATGTTCAGGGCCAGGTTGGACGCGGCTTTGAGCAACCTGGCCTGGTAGAGAGCCTCCCTGTGCATGGCAGGCGGTTGGAACCGGATGTTGGGGCCCGAACCGGAACCGCCGAAACGCCGCTCCCCGGGTGCCGTGGGGCCGGGCAGGCGGTGAGGGAGGAGCGCTCCGGAGGGCGGGAGCGGCGGCGGCGAAGCCTCGCGAGAGCGGGCGGGGTGGTGCCGACTGCCGCGCTCCTCCCCGTGCCGGTGCCGGTGCCGGCGAGCGAGG
>VZRN01001868.1:95412-108294 GCA_013397935.1 Dasyornis broadbenti | reverse complement strand
AAAAAAAAAAAAAAAAAAAAAAACCAAAACATTTGAAGTAATAATTAGCCAGTAATTGTTGCAAGCTTTGACCAAATTCTTCCTGCCCTTGGATGTACAAGAGAAAGAGAGGACAGTTTTGAATCCTGCGGCTGTAATTACACTCTTGGCTTGGAAAAGGTTGCTCGTGGGAAGTAAATTCACAGCCTGAGATGGGTGTTAACTAGGAGGAAATGTTCATTGATGGTGAAAAAAAAAAAGTTAATCTGAGGGTAAATACTGAGGTGACTCGAGTGAGGCTGTAGATAGGAGGTCCCGTTGGTCAAAATGGTCAAAATGTCTCTCTGATTCACAACAGCTGAATTCAGCAATGAAATTGAAAACTCCTATTTTAAAAACTAAATACAGAAGGTCTAAATATGTAGGACTGTTGGGAAAACTGTACTTCCAACAGATCTATTTCAAAATCTGATCAGGTGAAATGCACTGAATACACTGTTCCGCTCTCTTTCTGATGCACGCGTTACTACCGATCCAGAAATTTGGAAGGACAAACTTGTGTATTTACTGGGTACTAGGAAAATATCCAGCGATGAGCTAGCAACTGCGGGTTCTCCTCGATTACACACAGCCAAAAATTCTGTCGTGTTTAACAAGAGTGACTGATTAGGTAAAGCCATGTCCATTTGCAGCATCATTGCTTCCGTATGGAGGCTTTTAGTGTTTACTCCATGAACGTTTTCTTTTCTCTTTTCATTCCTCATTTCCCCCCAAAGACTTATGACTAAGTTATAAAATCAATTTGGGAAGAATTTTGTTTGTTTGATTTTTGGCCCCACCAAAAATAACACAAAGGTTTACTGTTACAAAGCACAGGATGGAGCCTCCAACAGATTAAAACAATGCCCATTTGGAATATAATAAAAACGAGATGAAGGGGATCCTAAAGAAATGATTCCTCACGTCACCTCCATTAGCAATGCAGTATTACACCCTGCTGCACGTGTTTAAGAAAATGAAATTCAAGAAACTCTTAGAAAGCGAGGATATGTTAGTAGTCCAGTCACAAGAGTCAAAATATTTAGATTCCATCGCTTGACAGCCTCGGCATGGTTATGTCAGGCTGTAGCCTGTCTCAGAGAAATAAACAGGCTGCAATACGTGTAGAATTTGGATGACATCTTCAGCTGGTGAAACTCCATGGAATCCGCAATCCGATCTTCTGCCGTTTTCTGTGGTTTTGGAGGGCCTGTCTAAAATGGTGCGCTAGACCTGGTGGCTGTGGCCTGAAAATTATTCTGGTGGCGCTGACGAAAAGCTGCAGCCTACCTACAGGTGGTATAACAGAAGCCTCCTGTTTTTTTATTAAAAAGTAAGTTGGAGGTGTACTGTGAGCGTGTTGGGCAAAACAGACTTCTGAAATAGATCATTGCTGTGGTCTGATGACTTTCTTTGGAAAAAAAAAAACAAATAATATCTGAGATATAGTCAAAAGAAATATGTATTGTGATCATACTGCTTTTACTGTGTGTTTTGAAAGGGAGGGAAGAGGAATCCTTTCTTCAAGTTACAAACTTCTTCAAGTTTGCTCCCTTGAGAAAAATAAATGCACAGTCCCTTGGACTACAAGGGTCCCCACAGTTGAATCAATTTGTAAGTCATTTTCTGCGGGGATGGCATCTTTGCCTGCCTCAGTTCCTCGCAGATGGAATTCCTTGGCACGCAATTGCTGCAACACAAATTGCCCAGGGTGCCTTGGGCTCGGCTGTGCTAGAGAGGAGCCCTGGAAACCGTGGGTTTGCTGAGAAAAAGGGGAAAACAGGAGGAGCAGAGCGGTGAGGTTAATCTAGATCTGCTTCCTTCTTCCTTTTACTTGCACAAACTAAAGAAGGAGGTGCAGAATTAGGCAAAAATGTAGCCAGCTTCTCAATTATATGAGATTAATACCCAAACGTTCAGAGGGCAGGAACCTCAAAATGCACACTTTATTGTGTTTTCAGGGATCACAGAGATCCTGTGTAAAATAAGGGAATGGACAATTGGAAAAGGCCCAGGTGTGCCTCCAGACGTTGATTTATACATATGTAGCATTTTTCCTGGCAGATGCAGCTCCTGCCCTCTGAGCCCAGCTCTGTCACGGAGATGATGCCACCATGGAAAACACAGCTGGGCTGCCGGTGAGCCCCAGGAATTTTGGGACACTGCACAATCGCCGTCAGCACATCACCCTCCTGTCAGAGCCCCGATCTGCTGAGTGCAGCCTGTCAGGGGAAATTCCTGCCACTGGGAAAGCAGGCACCAGGGTGGCAGCATCACCTGGGGCCTGGGGTAGAGGAAGAATCTTTGCTGGGCTCAAAGGAAGAGCGTGCAGCCAGCTGACCAACAAGGAAAAGTGAGAGACGGAATGGGGAAATCCGTTTTCAGAAGCGACCTTACCACAGCTCGCGGCGAGCGTCGTGGGTTTCCCTCTGAGTCACGGGGCAGGCAAAAGCTGTTTCACGCCTCCTGTGCCCTCAGCAGGCTCCGTGGAGCTTCCCCTGGCCTCCCACAGCTCAATCAGGTCTCGGCACAGCACGTGCGGTGCGTTCTTGTGGTCATCTCTGCATTCCTGCGCTGCCACGAAACATTTATTGCAGGTGCCAGCCGTGCGCGTGCCCCTCCTGGGGCTCACAGTGAGCACAGACGAGCATCACCCCGTTACAGACACCAGGTCCCAGCGAACAGCTCGGGTTTTCTGCCTCCCAAATGTTTTCTCTGCAGAGATGGGGCAGTCTGTTTCTCTCTTTGGCTTACAATCAAGAGCAGTTTAAAGCTTCAGTATGTTTTTTTTTCTTTCATTGTTTTTTGCCTTAGCAGGATGCAACAGTAGCTTAATGTTTAAAGCCGTGTTAAAAACAACAAACAAGAGGCAATCTAAACACCTTTTTAAACAAAAGCAGCGTGTCCTAAGCGCAGCGGTTTCCTTTGTTAATAAACTTAATTCTGTTTATTAACCTACTTCTACTCATAAACCCAATACATGGCCCAAAAGTATAAATGTCACTGTTTTCTAACGGGCCACGACGCTAAAATAACCACATGAAGAGTCTGCAGCAGCACGGATAAAGCAATCACAAGGTTCAAGCCCAAAGCTGATGTCTCTGTGACTAGGCACAAGCAGCCTGTGTGCTTCATAATGGCTGCCTGAGTGACAGATTTATTTTCAGTTCTTCACGGAAGAGGACAGGTGGTCTGGAGCATCCATGGAACCCCAGCACGCAGAAATAGGAGCAGATTTTTGCATGAAACGACAGAGGAGACATGCGAAGCCTAATTCTTTAACTTTCTCCTGTGTGTGTCATGCCTTGGGACAGAAGTGACTAGTTAAATCCCAGGTGAACATTTTGAAAAAAAAAAAAACAACCTGGGTTTATTCTCCTTCATCCTTTGAGATTCCTAAAAGCATTTGAGCTTCGAGTATGGGTTTGGTGAGGTGTCTGAGGCTGCGCATGGGATGGTGCTGTGGAGGGACAGAGTGAACAAAGAGGCTAAACCTGGGACAGCATCAACATTTTCAGTAGCCCTTCCACCCTCCACGTCACTCTTGGAAAGGTCTACTGGGACTTCTTTGCAGGCTTTGGTGTCCCTGATGAAACTGCAGCCTCTCCGCAGCAGCTTTGTCTTCCCAACGTCTTGAAACCTGGGGAATTACTGCTTTTTCTTCACTGAGATGGTTACAGCTAAGGGTCAGAGGAGGCCCGAGGGAGTTTTCCCAGGCTCCCCTGGCTGAGCTCCCAGATCATCTCTGTGGCGTGGGGTCTGAAGCAGACACACTGGATTCTCATGAGTACAGGGCTCAGCAGGTCAATGCTTCTGCTGGAGAGGGAAAATCGGGCGGTGGCCTGTGGCTCGTAGGTGGACGTGTCACGTATTTTTAGCAGTGGCTCCGAGCGGTTTCTCCCGTGAATGATGATATTGTGATAAGGTACAGTAGCAAACAGGGTTTATGTTTGCACTGCTCTAAAGAGAGGGCCCAGTGCTGCTGCGTAAATTTGAGAAAATAAGGTCTGTGTTTAGATTGCCTTGCTGATTAAATATTTGGTGGCATACATAACAAAATCTGTTTTCCTAGCGCTGTGAGGCTTGACATGTCTATTTGTTTGGACCTTGGGGACATTTCTGCCATAATCCCTCAACACAATACAGGTGTATTCAGAAGACTATGAGTCCCTCAATTTGTGGAATTATTCAGAGGTCAAGTGGGAACAAACCAAATCCGTTTTGCAACCCCGTACTATAAAAATTCTTTTGCTGTTTTGCAGGGGAAAGAAGATAAGGTGCTGAGTCTTAAAACTGTCCAATGTCCTGCCTGAACAGAAGAATAATGGGCATCCAGGAAACAGCTTTTTCTCTAGGGGTGTGGCTTTCTTAAAAGTTGTGCTATTTCTCATCAAATATTTACAGGGCTCGGATCGATGTGTAAATGTCCTGAGAAACACTCAGGTATTGAAGGAAGAAACAAATTTAAAAATAGCATCCAGTATCTCTGGAAGCTCTCCAGGACCTCTCCCTGAGGCTGTGATGTGTTTTAAAAGCACAGCACGTTTCTTCAAATGAAAAATCAGAGCAGCTGCGTCTGAATTGAGGTTTTAATTTTTTTCTGAAATTTTATCAGGTAACTTTATTTTGCTTGAATTTATGTATTAATTTGTTTAATTTCTGAACTCTATTCATCATGTTAAACTGTAAAAATCAAAATAAATATATACTTGTAAAATTAAACATAAAGCAACAGAAACAAATTTGTGCTGTTGAAGAAAAGCTGTTTCTATGCACCTTAACAAAAGACATTTACGGAAGGTGTTATTGAAATTATTGTCTTTTTCCTTAATATATTTTCATTTCAAAAATTAAATATTTTGATGGAAAAATGCCTCCCTCTGAAAGATGGCATCCTTTGAGAGTTACTTGAAACCATTGCTCCACTTTCAATAGAAGAACGGAAGCCAAATACGGTTTTCTATTGCCAGCATGGATTATTTTGCCTTTAGTTTCATGTTTCAATCATGTGTTGAATTAAACCAGAGGGAAGATAACATGCTAGTTTCCATCTACGCGATAATAAAGGAAAACCAAATTAATTAATTCAGATTAATTAATTCAGATTAATTAATTCAAACAACAACAGGAGAGCTTTATTGCATGAGGGCACACCAGTGTGTGTGTGTATATATCTGTGTGGTGGCTGGCTTTAATGAGTTTTCCATTACTGGTTGCAACAGTTTGGGGAAGGTCATTAGACCTGAACGCTAATTAGCTGAAAGAACAAACGACAGACACAATTGCAACACACGCGGCTGAGCGAGGATGAGGGGCCAGTTCAGCAGGCTGGCAGAGCGTGGCGTGTGTGGGTGAGAGTCACAGCAGCAGAGCTGCTTCTTCCCAGCACTGGGATCAGTGTATTCCGTGCTCTTGTTGCCCTTTTCAGCCTGGGAATGAAACTCGAGGTAATTTCGGTATAGGGAGGTCACAGAAAAGTGGATTTTTTTTTCTTGGAGCTCCAGGGGCAGCTCTGAAAGCATGTCCACAAAAGCCCACCCTGAGAGGGGTGAATACAGTTGGACAGGTTTGAGGAAATTAGCATAGTTGATAAAAAGCACCCATCAGGAGGACAAGTGGTGATGCAATTCCCTCCAGGTCAAGCCCCTTCTCTGGAGCCCCCCGCCCTTGGCACCGGTTGTGCTCGTTGATGAAAATGCGTCTCGAAGATTTTGTTCTCAACATTGGTTCCCAGGAAGAACCAAGATAGGAGAGGGGCCTTGTGCCCCCAGAGGCTTGGGAGTTTTGGAATGTGTTTGGTCTTTTTAACTGGAGAAAAGGGTGGGCAGAAGTTCTGGGAAGGCTACGAATACAGAAAAGTGAAAAAGGCAAAAATTATCGGCCATCACCGTGATGCTGATCAGGAGCTGCCCCCCGGGTTTATCTCATCCTCAAAGCCTCTGCAGAGACCCGAGGTGAGCAGAGTGATGCTGAAAGTCACCCTGCCCTGGGCAGGGCACTCAGGGGGATCTGTCCTCTGCTCGGGAAACACTTCTGTGGGTTTCACCTGGCTTTAGGTCCTTTAGGCTCTTGCAAAGGGTCTGCGGAACAAGAAAATGGAAAATTCTAGAGAGCGTTTTCTCCTAACTAAGCCAAATTGCCACAGCAAGTGAGAAGCAATGACCAATCTACAGCCAAGACTTTGCTCGTTGGCTGGACTCAAGATCAGTTACGAGTTTTATCTTCAGAGATGTTTTCTTCACCCCAGGCAAGGATGCAGCCGGCATTGCCTCCACCTGCTGAAGAAAGATCACCACGGAGGGACCTGCTGCATGTGAAAGAAAGGGATTTCTGAGATTGCAACACCACAAGTAGAAATGCTGCATCATGAGTAGCTCACAGGGGTGGTGTTCCTCTCACTTGTTTTTGGCCCCAGTCTGAGTTTTGTATGAAGAGAACACTTAATCCTGCTGGAAAGGGACTAGAAGAGTTGCAACACCCATCTAATGCTTTCATTGTGTGAAAGAAAGCTCACTCTAAGACCGAAAAAAAAAAAAAATTAAATTCAAATAAAGTTTGTGGGGTTACTCAGACCTAAACGTTCTGGGAGAGAAAGAATTACTGCAGTGAGCTTTGCATCCTCTCCTACAAAAATAGCCCCAACTTCTTCTCTTTATGTGAAGGGCTAAGTACTTCAAAAATGCCTTTTTGAAGCCGGTTCCTATTCTCTTCTAAATGTCAGCTAGCCCAAGTCCCTGTAGCCCAAAGTGCATCTCACCTGAGCTGTGAGGGGGGCTTGGGAGCAGCAGCAGGTAGGCTGCACTTCAGACCGGTGCTGATGTGATAGAAATGTGATAGTGATGCTGGCCTCGGCATCACTGGGGTCTTCAAATAATTCCACAGGATGTTTACAACAATTTGCTTCTCTTTTCGCCCCTGGTGCCTGCTGAGCTCTGCTGATGGTGCTGCTTGCTGCCCTCGCAGTTCTGTTACCGTCAAATAACAGAAGCCACACAGGCCTTTTAGGGAGATTTTTCTGACAGAGTAAATCCCAGTGAAGGGAAGGTTTTGAATACCACAGGGGATGAGAGGGGGAAATGCGGCAGAGTTCTTTTTCCGGGAAACGCACGGATATCATCTCCAGGTGTGCAGGAGCGTGTCCCCATCAACCAGGCTGCGCCACACTGGTGTGTTCACACGTTCATGTACATTTTGACATTACCAGTCCTCAGCCAACACAGTTTCACAAGAAACCTCTGGCTGGGTTGCCCAATACCAATATTGATCCTGGCCTCACGTTGCCTGCACAGAATGGATGAATCTCTTATGCCATTTGTGTTTTTTTGTTTCATCAACACGGCAGTGAACATATTTGCCTTCTTTCCCCTCCCCATCCGCATCTACCTGTGAACCAGCCAGCGAATCGTGGTTTTTCTTTCCCTTTCTCTTACTGTCGGTGTGGTCGTCCATCACACCCACAACATTGGCTCTCACTGTGGGTCGAACACAGAAGAAAAACAAAAAAGAGCCAAAACCAACACCCCAAACAACCTTTAACAGGTTCAGGCGTTTGAGGGGTGAGCAAGGGAGGATTGATCCAGAGCTCCTTTAATCCAAAGAGCGTGTAGTGTCAGCTTCAGCAAAGGGAATCGGCAGTTTAATGGTGTGATCTGTATTTTCAGAGAGGGGGAGGCAGGTGAGGGAGAGGGAGAAGGACGGGAAGTTCTAGGAAGTTCTGGGAAGGGCAGGGAAAAGGGAGAAGGGAAAAGGGGGAAGGGAAAAGGGATAAGGGAAGGGACAAGGGAGGGGAGACTCGAGGAGACTTGAGGAGACTGTAGGAGAGGAGAGGAGACTCTAGGAGAGGAGACTGTAGGAGACTCGAGGAGAGGAGAGGAGAGGAGAGGAAAGAGAAGAGAAGAGAAGAGAAGAGAAGAGAAGAGAAGAGAAGAGAAGAGAAGAGAAGAGAAGAGAAGAGAAGAGAAGAGAAGAGAAGAGAAGAGAAGAGAAGAGAAGAGAAGAGAAGAGAAGAGAAGAGAAGAGAAGAGAAGAGAAGAGAAGAGAAGAGAAGAGAAGAGAAGAGAAGAGAAGAGAAGAGAAGAGAAGAGAAGAGAAGAGAAGAGAAGAGAAGAGAAGAGAAGAGAAGAGAAGAGAAGAGAAGAGAAGAGAAGAGAAGAGAAGAGAAGAGAAGAGAAGAGAAGAGAAGAGAAGAGAAGAGAAGAGAAGAGAAGAGAAGAGAAGAGAAGAGAAGAGAAGAGAAGAGAAGAGAAGAGAAGAGAAGAGAAGAGAAGAGAAGAGAAGAGAAGAGAAGAGAAGAGAAGAGAAGAGAAGAGAAGAGAAGAGAAGAGAAGAGAAGAGAAGAGAAGAGAAGAGAAGAGAAGAGAAGAGAAGAGAAGAGAAGAGAAGAGAAGAGAAGAGAAGAGAAGAGAAGAGAAGAGAAGAGAAGAGAAGAGAAGAGAAGAGAAGAGAAGAGAAGAGAAGAGAAGAGAAGAGAAGAGAAGAGAAGAGAAGAGAAGAGAAGAGAAGAGAAGAGAAGAGAAGAGAAGAGAAGAGAAGAGAAGAGAAGAGAAGAGAAGAGGAGCATGGTTGGATCATCAGGCTTGGAGAATTGAGGTAAAACGCTGTTTGTGAGAGCACAGATGCCCAAAGCTCCACAGAGGCAGCACACAGCTCTGCCGTTTGTGCCTGCCCCAGTCCCTCCAGAACCCTCCTGAGTCAGGGACCAGCGCAGTCCCTGTGCTCCTGTTCCGTGCGGCTGAGCTCACAGTCTGGCACAGGGGATGTCTGCTCTTGTGAAACAGCATCCAGCCTCAAATGTCAAATGGTGAGGTAATGCCTATTCACGTTTGTTTGTTCCACCTTTGAAGGGAGAAGAGGGGACAGACATCTATTCCTGCAGAATTTGTCATGTGTGTAAGTGAAAAAATTTTACTGCCCCCATCTTTCTCAAGTTATGTTTTTTTTCCTGAGTTATTTTTTTTCCCCCGCCAACGTTTTACAATCGTCTCAGAAGGATGAGAAATCTGAAGGTAATGAACTGCTCGGTGTGAACCTGAGATACCTTTTGGTGAGCACTTCATTTTCATGCTCATCAGGAAATCTCTGCTGTGTTGTTCAAGGAGTACAAAGGGCCCTCACTGTGAAACACCCAGAAGCTCTGGCTTTCCTTTGGGATCTACCAGAGGAANGTCTTGTCTTTGGGATTCCCAGAGAAAAAAAAAAAAAAAAAAAAAAAAAAAAAACCAAACAACAAAGAGAAAAACAAAATAGTGAAGAAGGCTTCTATGTAAGCACAGATTGCTTGCAAAGGGAAATGGATACTATTTTCTAGATCTAACAGCGCCATTAGTAGAATTTTTTCTTTAAAAAACAGTCATAATGGTCCCATTTTCCAGCTGCCAGAAAGCTTTTAGACTGTCTTGTATGGCCCAGAGATTTTATTTTGTGAAATAACAAGTCCAAGATAGCAGCCTGACACGACCTTAACAATGCTTTTAAAAAATAAAATCAATTTTCTTTAAAAAAAGCCCCAAACCTCTAGGAGATGTGTAAAGAAGTGATGTGTTTGCTCCCAAGGCAAAAAACCAAAAATATCCCTAGGAATGAAGAGACAGCAGGAGGAAAAAGACGTGCACAAGTGAAATAGCTGGAGCATAAATCTGAAATAGGTGGTTTTTTCCCCAGTCATCATCGATGACTCAACAGGGGACCTCAGAATCAAAAATTTAACGGTCTGTTGATTGAGAACAAAGAGACCCCTTAGCAGGACTGTCACAGATTTCTGCTCTCTGCAGGTCAGGCAAAGGGTGAGCCTCTAAAGCAGTCACTGGTGAACAAGGGCAGGCGTTTCCGTACTCCAGGTAAAACCCTGTGAGGGAAGTGGGGAGGAAACTGCAGTGATTTTGGGGTACGAAGGCAGTGAACTCGGAGATGAAAGACAGGGCTCCTTGTCAGGTGGAGATAAAGAATCCCCTAGGTACAGCACGGGATAAACGAGTTCGGAGGAAACTGGAGGCGCAGCAAGGCAATGCGTTGGTGGTTCTGGGAAATAAACTGGGTTTTCATGTCTTTTAATTTAACCATCTTAAAATACCAAAGAACCAGAGATAACAGCTGCGACAGAGCACAAAGCTCGGGAGACACCATTTGCAGGCTATTGTCAGGTTCCCCAAATATCCCGTCTTTTGTTTGTGTGAAGTACCCACCTCCAAGCCCCTCTGATGCTGCAGAAAGTAACATAATAATTAAATTAAGTCCATCTCCGGCCTGTGAGGATCAGTCTCTGGTTCTGTGACAGAGAGTTGCCTTAAAAAAAAAAAAAAAAAAAAAAGGTTGAAATGCTTTTCTGTCAATGTTATTGTTATAAATCTGCAATTGTTATGCTATGCAATCTAGTGAGGTAGGCCAAATTCCTTTAAAATCCAAAAGCCAGGCTCTTAATCAGCGTGAGGCACACGTGAACGACTTTATTTCTCTAACTCAGTTTTGGAGACCTGTGAGCTGCTCCTTACAGACCCAGCTGGAAGGAAATTATCTTCAGGGATGTCTTTATCTCCCTGCAATAATTCAAATGATCGTTGGAACAATCACCGCTATGAGCAAGATTACTCCCAAGTAATGTCATGAGCGTAAATCAGGGCAGCCGACACAAATGCAATCTGATTTAAATCTATGCACCAAAACCAGGAACACAGAGCCGTACTGTGCTCTTGGATAAGCAAGAAACGGGGAATTTTATGGGTCTCATCCATGTTACTGAGATTTCCTTGTGCCCTGTGCACTGGTGTTTTCAAACTTGCCTGGTTTCCTTTTTTTTTTTTTTTCACTTACATTCCCCGCTGCTAATCCCATGGCGTAACTGAAGACAAATTTTATAGAGCAAATCAGAGGAGTAAATCTGATAAAATGTTAGAATATAACAAAAGCAGGATTCTGAATTATATCTTGCCAAAGTTGAAAATTCTGGTACCTTTGTACTTTTCCTCTTTTTTTTTTTTTTTTCCACACATCTGCCTTCTCTTTTAATGTTGTTTAATATAACTGATTTTCAGAAACTATTTAGCTGATAAAAACATGTAAACAGAAAAACTGAAGCACTTGAAATAAGGCTTGCATTCAAAAATCTCTAGATAGCGGACAGAAACTTAACGACAGCCATCCATGTCTGAATTAGGCCTCAAATTCCAGGTATTCAGCACCACAGAAAATCATGCACAACAGGCAGAAAACAGTGCAGGCTTTTTTGGCTTTTTACCAGGAATAACTACAATAGGAACCAAAATTGAATACATGGATATCAACACAAATGTCAGTGGACCCCTGCGTACGTGAAAAACAGAAAAAAAAAAAAATTGTCTACATTTTTTAACAAGGGTTTTCTAGTGGGTAGTGTAAGTTTGCCAGTTTTCCTTCAAATGTTATTTTGAATGAAAGGTCTTTGTGGGAGCTCAGAATTCTTTCCAACGGGGAATTTAATCACATTTCTCCACCATTTTGCACAGGCAACGAACAAAGCGTGTCAAGTTTCTCTAGCCACCCAAAAATGATGAGAACTTTGCCCACTCTGAGCATGGCGGTGCATTTAGGACCAGAAAAATAAACGCAGTCAATGTTCAAATGTGAAAAAAAGAAAAGGAATATTTCTTTCCAGGTGTTATTTTTTTTTTTTTTTTCTCGGCGTGCAAAAACAACTACAAGAGTCGTTGAAGCGTTAGTTCTATCCTTAAAAATTTCCCAGTCTATTTCAGGAACGTTTGCATTACTTTTCAAATTTGGAAATATGAGGGAGCAATGCCGGGGTGTGCTTGAGAGTCTGAAGCTGACCCAGGTCAAATATTGCCTCATTAACAGGCCACCACGACTCAGGGGGACTACCACAAAACCCTTTTTCGCACTTGCTCCTGAGTGGTAGAACAGCTGCATCCCAACAAAATGATCCTAAGTTTTAAACCACCCCAGTCCCAAGTGGAAACAAATTTACTCCCTTGTTCTATTGGTCCAAACCACAGTTTTGGATGTATCTTAGTCCAGTGCATATTTATTCCACTGCTGGGAACTCATTCCTCGTTTTACCTCTGTTGGCCTCCTGACGTCTTCCAACATCCTAACTGCTCCCTGAAATTAATTGGATCAGACCTCAGATAAATAGATGTGTTTCTCTATCACCTAGATTTCCTGATTTTATCTTTGTTGGATAGCCCGGATCTCTTTGAAGGGGTGGAGCGGACTGTCGGTGAAGAGAGGATAAAAAAAAAAATCATTGCCTGCTCCTGATAAGTTGCTCTGCACACTATTGGGAGTGCATTCTCTCCCTCTAAGGCAGGAAAAGGAAAGAAAAAACAAATTTTTCAAGTATTTAACTGGGTTGAAATGCAGGGATCTTCAAGTATCTTGCTGTTGGGAACAAAGATGAGAGGCAGCATGAGCTGCTCGAGGACATCAGACTATCAGCTCTCTGAGACAGGAAAATTTCAGCACTTTCCGGAGTGACAGCATTTTGAGAACTGGACAGACGTTTCCATGCCCCCAGAAAGGAAGAAAACATCTCTTTCAAGCCAGGATGCAAATAAACATGCATAAGTCCTCAGTTGTTTGACATTTTAAAATAGCGTTCGTGAGGCTGCTGGTGATTTGGGAAAACACGATCACCAGCACCCTTCCACAACCTATCAAAAAAACCTCATTGCACATGAAAAAAAAAACAAAAAAAAAGCCACCAAGAAAACCCACAAACAAACCCCAAAGTACATCCCAAAAAAACAACAAAAAAAAACCAAACCAAACCAAACCAAACCAAACCAAACCAAACCAAACCAAACCAACAAAAAAACCCCAAAAATACAAGCAGACAGGCAAACAAAAGAACAAAACAAAACAAAATTAAAAAAA
>VZRN01001868.1:60848-89139 GCA_013397935.1 Dasyornis broadbenti | reverse complement strand
TTTTTTTTTTTTTTGCATGGCACATCCCTTCCTGCTCTCCGTGTAGGCTAAGTCACACACCACAAATAGGGTTTGGAATTGGTGTTGTTCTGGTCTCAGCTGCTTTTCAAACTGTACCTTCTCCAGGCCGTTTTTGGCCTCTAGTCTTGACTGTGGCCAGATCAAACATTCCGTCCCAGCAGTCGTGAGCAACCTGGGTGAGCACTGAGAGAATACCGTTAGTGAGACCCACAGGTGACAACCCCAAGGTGCTCAGGGCAAATACGGCCCTGAGTAAAACATTTTGCCACGGGGCTGAGATACCACGAGGTGGGATATCCCGCCTTTGTTCAGAGGGGAGGGAGGGTACAGACTGACCTTTTTGAAGCCCGTGTGGTCCACACTGTTCATCCTTTTGAGCTGTGTCGGGTTATCATTGGAGGAGTAACACATCAGAGAAGGACACGTTATTTATTTCTGGCACGCACTCAGCTGCCTCATAAAGCACAGCACACAAATTGTTGCCTTGTTGGAACCATGGATCACCCTCAAGAAGTTATTTACCCTCAAGAGATGCAAGTGGTAAGCGGCCAAGGACTTCCTCTGGGCGCTTTGATCGTTTAGCTTTGGAGGAAGACTTGTGGGAATCCATAAAAGACACCAGAACCTGTAATTCAGGGGCAAGTCGGTGAATCCTCACACGAAGCAAACGTGGACTAAACTATCGGAAATTGCTCACATAATTCCTTCTCCTTGTGTATGATTCCGTTTTCTTCAGCCGCAGCTTACTGGTGGAAAAAAGAGCTAGGAAAGGATTCCAGACTTCATAGGTTTTGCTCTTTCTGCTGGGTTTGATGCAACTGTGGTGGAAGCATTCAAACCACAGGTCAGATCAGTGCCAAAGGAATGAAGTTAGCTTCTTCAATCGCAGGAAATAACTTGGTTGCTTTGAACTACAGCTAACTCCAACCCCCGCTTTTAAGTAATTAAGAGTTCTCTGATTTTTTTCTTTTCTTTTTTTTTTTAAATGGTCTGTAAAATTAATCCCAAATTAGAGAATCTTGTATATCATCTTTTTCTACGTCCTGGAATTTCCACAGGTGTTCAAGGAGTTGCTGAGTTAGATTCTGAGGTGACTTGTGCTGAGTTCAGAGCTTAAAATCCTCACCTGTCCAGATGAATACGATTTTTGTAGAAGCTGAGGTGTGTTGGCAAGAAGAATTTAGAGAAACAGAAGGAGAGCAGCAGTGGTTTAACACAAAGATGTGGGCATAGCTGTCCTACCCAGGAAAAAGGAATTTCTAACTTCCTTCTTCTTCTTCTCTTCCTGCAAGAAAAAGTTTTTGGCGGGACTGTTCCTTGCCTTGCCTCAACTGCAGTTTGTTCTATCTGACTCCGCATCATCTGGGCTACGTTTTCGCCAAAGCCTGGCTCCGTCTGCCAAGGAAATGTTTACACCTGCCCAGCTCCAAACCACGACAGTCACGCTGTTCTCTGTCCTGCGGGGTCTTTGTTCAGCTCAGAATGAACAAAAAGGGGTTTATTTGCAGCTTTGTCTCTAATTGCTGCCTGATCTCTGCACTTCTTCCCAAAGCCGGCGGACAAATTGCAAAGGGTTGCCTGTGTCTGTCTGTTTGTCTTGTTACGCGTCAATAAAATAAATAACAAATAAACAGTTTACACCCTCATTGGGACTTTCAGGACCCATTGGCCAATTTCAGCCCAGCTTGACGAGAAGAAAGTC
The DNA here is from genome assembly GCA_013397935.1 of Dasyornis broadbenti. Lineage (NCBI taxonomy): Eukaryota > Metazoa > Chordata > Aves > Passeriformes > Dasyornithidae > Dasyornis > Dasyornis broadbenti. Next base: position 87,416 of record VZRN01001868.1, on the reverse strand, counting down.
TTGGAGGCGCGGAGAACTTAAAATTTTATGGAGCTGGGCACCTTGGAGGGAGCAATCAAGTGTGATAAATGTTTCCTTCAGAAATAAGGTAGTTGCACTTCTCAGGTGTCAGGGGAAAAAGAGAAAGTCCAAGAAAACGCTTCCCATATGTGATGCAACTCCAGGAAAAAGTCTGGTTGCTGCCTGCGTGTGATTAGACAGTGGGAAATCAGCTGAGGCCTGCAAACACAGAGAAAGAAAGGTTCCATCAGAACTGCTGACAAGACATTCGTTTATACTGATTTGTTTCAGTTAAATTCATACTTATTTTCTTTGCCCTGTAGGTCCTGGTCTGAGATGAGGTAAATCTCCTCATCTCAGGCTTTTGTTCTATGACACCAACAGAGAAAACCTGAGGCAGATTGTCACAGGCCAAACAAATTTTGGGAGCAGTTTAACCTTCCAAACATCACCTCAGCCTGCTCTTTATGGCCTCTGCTTTCCTCTCTGTTTTGTAGGTTTCCATAACTGAAGTTGAAATAGAGATAATATAAAATTACCAACAAATCGGTTAATGTTGCGTAATTCAGCACACGAGCTGACATTTCTCTCTTTGCATTCATCAAAACACAGGCTTTTTTCAGCCAGTCCTGGACACCCCACAGAAAAATTGGATTTCTGACGGTTTATAGTACTCTTCATGAAACATGAAAAATCTCTTCTGGTACGGGTTATTTGTGGCACCTCTTTGTAAACAGCACCTACTTTTTGATATAATAAATGAATGGTTTTGCTATTCATTTTCTCTCTCATTAGCAGGAGGTAAAAAAAAAAAAAAAAAAAAAAAAATTGCACACCTTCCATATGCCTGGATTTGTTGGAACACTGAAACAAGACTAGTGATCTTTGCTTCATAAATTGTATTGCAGATCCATTGGGGAAAAACTGATTATTCAGGAGGGAAAGGTAAGCGAGTGAGTTCAAGTGAAATACTGTGTAGGCTGTGACGCTGGCGCTCAGGAATTTAAAAATTGCTTCCACTGAGCAACTGTATTTGAAACAACAACAACAACAAAAAAAATCTGAAACAAAACCAAAATTAAAAAAAAAAACAAAACAAAAGAGCAGATTCAGATTGAAGTGTGGTTGACTGTTCAGTCCTCAAGTCCTCAGGTCTGGGAGCCTCTAGCAGTGCTGCACCAATTTCTTCTACCAAAGTTAATTTCCCTTTTTCCTCGCTAAAGCTCAAAGGAGAGTGACAGAGCTGAAAGCGCAAAGAAGACGTACCAATCCCACATTTTATAGCCAGAATACCTGGCAGGTTAACTCCTGCCATTTTGTCTGTTGTCTGCACATTTCTGAAGCGAATTGTTGTCTGACTGCGGGGCCCCGTTAACGAGAAGAAGCAAAGCACAGGTCAAAATCACTCCTCAGTCACTTCTAGGCATGGGAAAGAGAAAGATCAAAAATGCGGCCACGAGAAGATAAAAGAGCTACTGAAAGCTAGGTTAACGTTTTGCAAAAAATGTGCACTCTTTCATTTTGCGGGCAAGCGCTCTGGTGTGATGGAGTTCTGAAGAAACTCTGGGAGTGGAAACAGACTTTGGTAACAACTGAGAAACACAGAGCCTTTCCTTATGCTGCTGCTGCTGCTGGTGCTGGTGGTGGTGGAGGGCTTTAAAGAGCTGCTTTCCAAGTAAAACCATTAAAGCCAGAGAAGCCGAACACATTAACGTAATTTTCAGTTAATTTCAAACAGCATCTCCCCTTAAAGGATGAAAAATAAACAGATTCCACCTGTTGCTGGGGCGGCCAAAAAAGCACAAGCTGGGCAGTGTAATCAAAACCAGCTGAGTGATAACTCCTCAATCACTCCATCAGCTGACACGTGGCTAAGGGAGCAAAGACTTTTTTTCCCCCCCACCTCTTGTTGCCTACTTTGCACTGAATGGTTCAGAAGGTGGGCTCAGGCTCCCTAATCGTTGAGTTCCAGCTTGTTGGATTCGACCTTTTCGAATTCCAGCTTGCTCACACAGCCCTGGCTGTGCAGAGAGCAGCACTTTGTGCTCCTCTGGTGGCAGGATGGATGGTGCTGGGAGCAGACCTGACTTGAAAAAATCAATATTCCTCTCCCTGCCTGGGGATGTCTGCTCCAGGCGGGTGAGGAGGAGGCAATGGATGTGCTCGTCTGACTCCTCTTGAGTGAATTGTCCTGACGATGAAGTCTGACAAAGAAAGAAAGAAAAAAAAAAACTAGAAAATAATAAATTATTCGCTTCCTCAGATTCCCTAAGTGTTTGATTAAGTTTACTCAGTGTAAACACTTTTGTGCCAGTGCAGGTTGACAAAGCATCTGACAGGAAAGAAAAAAAAAAAAAAAAAGGGAAAAATGTAAAAAAAATGGGGAAAGTTGGAGAATGGATACCATCTAGTGGTACCACCAAAATAAGACTGGGTTTGGTGGCTCCTTTCTCTTTGAGGTGCCAGGTTTTGGCAGAGCCCTGGGGCTCATTTGTCTCTCCCGTCCTGCAGGGGTGGGGTTGGAGCTGGCAGCCCCTGAGGGGCACCAGGCTGGGATGGACCAAACCTTCCAGCCCCCAAATTCCTGCTCCGTGTCCGTCTCTCAACCCACCCTGGGAAGGAATTGTACCTTTTTTGGGGAGCTGGAAAATTCTCAGGAGGGAATACACCAGGTTTGTTTTCAGCCAGTGCTCCAGTCCTTCATGCTGAAGAGACAGGCGTATTTCAGCTGGCGTACCTCACTTTTCGTTCTTCCCACACACCTGATCACAGGACCTTTCTCTCTGACAGGAGGCACAGTCTCTACCCCTTACAAACATGATTTAAAAATGACAAATTTTATAAATTATTTTATTTATTTATATATTGTATTTAAATTTTGCATGTAATATGACAATCAATAGTAATTTTATATAAGATGCATATTTAACAAAATAAAAAAAATATTTTTATAAAACAGATAAAATATAAATATTGGGTTTGGAAGGCAGGTTTAGGTTTCTTGCATGTTGAGTTTCAATATGCGTTACAATATGTATTTTGTATATTTAAATTATGCATTCTATATTATTCCATATATAAGATATCATGTATAACATATTATATATTACATATTATATATTATATATTACCTCCTACATATTACCTATTACATATTATATATGTATGTAGCATATTTTATCAATACACTTAAATATTTTATCTTATATTTTTTATATATATCTTATAAGTGAAATATCTAAATACATTCTGAATTTTAATGTGTTATGTACTGAATTATGGTAAGCTCAGACTTAACTCTTGCTATGTTGCCTTGATTGGGCTGGATTGGACAGGATTAGAAAGGAATATGGGTATTTCTGTTGGTTTTTTTTTTTTTTAAATATGCTAATTTTAATTCTGATATTATGCTTTAATTGCTTGCAATGTGTGAGGTCTCTGAGCTGACAGAAGAGCTCATCAGGCTGTTTTTTCCACAGGCATTCTTCATTTTTGTTAGCTATTTCAGCTTTTTTTTTGTTTTGTTTTTCAACATCAATAAAAAAAAAAAAAAAAGCTTTGTCAGTAATTTTATATTTGTTTGGAGACGTCTTCCACCCCCGTGCCACACAAATACTTTCAAAGATGTGATTCCAGGTTGATGGAAGGGGTTAATTTGGGCCTTTCGGAAATTATTTCTTTTTTCGGAAATCGTATATTCTCTTATTCTGATGGAGTTTTATTATCTTTCTGAAGTCCGAGAAAGAGTTAAATCAATTTTTAGTATGCCGAAATAACTCCTTCGCATACTTCGTGTTTGTTTTCCCGCTTACACTTCTGAAAAACGCTTTGTCCTTCCCCTTGTGGCTCTTCCTTAAAGAGCTGTGTCTAGAAACCAAAGCTGTTGCTCTGCCCCCTCTGAGGCACCAAGACATTCCACGCCTGCATTCCTCGTCCTTTTCCACCCTCGGTCTGGAAAACGCTGCCCCAGAAAAAGGAATTGTGTGATTTCATGTCAGAGGAGTGAAGAGAGGGACACGTTCTTCCCGCAGCCGGAATTGCGAAAACTTCTTGTGGCGCCGAGCGGGGATTTTTGTTTCCACTTTATCCTGCAGCTGAGCCTGGACGTGCCTTCTCATTCATTCAAGGCTTCTTGGCCAAACCCTCAAAAGCTTTGTTTCTTCAGAAGGCCTTTAACAACCCTGCTCCCCGTTAAAACCGCTTTAAAGTAACAAGATCTATGTTATTGTTTAATTACCAGGTCCCTTTGGTGGGGAAAAAAAACAAATTCAAAGACACTGAAGCGAAAGGTTTCCATTCACCCAAATGGGTACCTACGGATAATTTTCCCTGATGGCCTCAAGGCCTTTTGGACACGGTGAAAATATTACTTTTGCCCTGATTTTGCACTCCTAGCGTGCCCCCGATGCTTGTTAAAGGTGTGGACACCTGGCTGCTGCTGTCCTTGTCTCAACTTTAGCCACCTCAGGTGCTCGACGTTTACGTCCAGGGTAACTGTGTGTTTTCACTTGGCTGCCTGTCAAACTCAGGTGTTTACACCAACCGTAATCATCACAACAATGTCACCATTTTCCTGATAATTATGGTTGTTTTTGTTTCAAGAGCTCTACTGATGCTTGTGTAGCCTGCTATGGAACTTACCGGTGGAGCGGCTCTTTTTCACATTTGTGGTAGGGCCTCCTAAATACTGACCTCACGCAGAGAGGGCCAACGCAAAGTCGTTGGTTTTGCTGAAAGGGTTCACCCAAATTCACAAAATTGGCACTCTTAACCACCTTCAACAGTGAGGGAGGTGCCCCAAGGCACTGCCGGAGCGGGATTTTGTCTTTAGATCCTCCAGGAGGTGACTCACGCCTGAAACACGGCTCGGGGAATAAAATCATTACTGAGTTCAGGTGTGTCATGGTAGCATCGAGGAGATACAGAGGAAAAAACGTAACCAAAGGAAAATGAGAAAAATATTAAAGGAAAAGATGGACTTTCTCAAATTGTCAGGTTTCATCCAATGTTCAGGAGAAGACAGAAGGGAAAAATGCACAAAATTTGAACTTTTTTCAAATCCGTTCATAATACCTTACCCGAAAATAAGTCACGTTTTAACTGGGGAAGAAAAAGGGGATGGGATAGAAGAAAAAGTATTTTTGATTAAAAGAGCACCTTCACTCGGGAATGTGTAAACGGAGAAATGACAAAAGAAGAAAAGAGAGGAAATATTTTAGCAGTTATAACAAAAACTGGATGAACTTCCACACAGGGTTGCACTAACCTGACACAGGATCCACTGCGTCCTGCCCAGATGGAAGCTATAAATTGTAATGTTGTCGGGCGAAGATTCAACCTGATGAGACGAGAAATAGATTTCACCGTGCTTTTTCAACTCTCTGCCGGAGTTGTTGATATTGAAGGCACCCGAGGAGCAAAAATATCAACCGAGGCATGCTTAGCTTCTGCTGCCTGTAGATTACATTAACAGATTCAGAATTCCACCTTGCATGTGTGTACGAGCAATTATTAACTTTAAAGCAGGAAAAAAGGACTCCAGGAATTTCCTAAACTTTGAAGGCTGTTTTTAAAATACGTGGCTTTTAGGTATTTTTGACAATTATTTCTCCAATTACACCAACTGGGTGCACTTTTCTGAAAACAACACATTAAAAATATAAGTTATTGAAAAATATTGCTTTTATCCAAAAAATGTGCTTTTTGGTCAAAAAAGGGCTTTTTGTTCAAGAAAGCCCTTTCTTTCTCTCACAGGGAAAAATGTAAGGTTTATGACTACCATGTTTCCAAGAATAAGAGATTGCCAAGAAGTGCTGAAGACACGCACGCACATAACCATCTTCTTTTATTTTTTTCTTCACTTTTGCTGAACTTCAGGATTTACACAAATGGTAAAGTTTATAAAAAAAAATTTAAAAAAAAAAAAATTGGTGAAATCAGATTCATTAGATAGACTTCTCTGTTTCTATGTACAGCACCTGTGGGCAGAAGATATCTGCACTGGGTTTACAGATGTTTCATTTCGCTTGGTCTAGGCAGAGCAGAGACCATTAATTTGCCAAAAATCATTGTCATTTATTATGACCCCTTATCATTATGGAGGTGGAATATCTGGAGCTTCTTTTAGAAACAAAAGTAAAAACATCGGTGTTCATTCTGGCTTCTTGCCACATTTTCAAATTTTCAGTGTTTTCAAACGCCACGTGCCCTGCTTTTGCTGGTTTTGCTATGACACCACACGCTCTGGGAGATAAACGTTAGTACAAACCTCAGTGAAGTTATTGTGACCCTTTTTTTTTTTTTTTCTTTTTAAACCTCAGTGGGAATAAAACCTGCCAGATGCCCTCTGTTTTCCAGAATTTCTGGGTTGAAACCTTTTAGAAGCACATTAAAGCTTTGTAAGGAGAGGATTGTTTATTCGCTTGTGTGTCTTTCTTAAAAGTTCAGCTCCAGCTCGTTGGATTTGGGTCAAATGTGGTTTCAAACCGGGTCTCCAAACAGATGCATTTCTTTTCTGCTTCGTTATTCTGATGGGGTCTACAATTAGACCTTTATTTGGTTTGTTTGTTTTCAGAGGAACAGGAATCCTCATTTCAAGAAAATGGTCTGAAGTGCAAAAAAGTAGTGAAAACACACTGAGCACAAGTTTTTCCTCCCCGAAATGCAAACTCGGAAGGCTCTTCTGGAATGTTTTGCATCTAAACATCTAATAAGTCTTAAACTTATTAACATTTTAAAACTTTGCATGCACTTGAGGGGACTTAGCCAGAAGATGAGTGGGTGCAAGCTTAATAAATAATTTCAGCAACCTGCAGAAAACCCTGGTTTATTTCCTACTCGGAAGATCAATCTTTTCGTGACCTTGGAGGAATAAAGACTAATATTTGTGTAAAACTACAACCCAATGAAACAGAATTGTTTTTCATACGTGTGCAGAGATAAAAATGGGAGCATACAGCGTCTACCTATAGGACTGCAAAAAACACACGAAAGCAGAATATGAAATGCACTGAAACATCCGTCAGCTGGATTAGTTGTAAAAGGCAGATAAACACTCTTTGCGAGCTGATGATTTATATCTAATTCCTTTTCTAAAAGCTTATAAAAAGCAGGAAAGCAGCAACGCTGAAGTTTCTCCTCTTTGAACACTGTCTATTTGAAAATAGACTCTTAATTAGGAAAAATACTGGGAGTAGAGAATAATAGATTTTTATTTCACCAAAATTTAACAGGATGAAGTGAAAGTTGAATTTGTTTCAGAAGTTCAATACTTCACCTTTAAACAAATTTAGACAAGAGAACAGATTAATATAAACTTTTGGCCTACTCTAGTTTTCATTAGAAAATTATGTGAGTTGCCATTGGAGTGGATATGATGAATAAAACCGTAACAAAATACAGCAGTTTTATACAGTGGTAAACTGTGCAACTGTATTCAAGTCAAATTGTGGAAAACCCATTTTGCTAAAACTTCAGGCCATAGCTGTAATTTCCACACAATAAATTTACTTCTTGGGAGCTTCTGGATCTAAATTATTCCTTTTTTTTATTTTTTTTTCCCTAATTTTAAAATGAGTTTTAAGATCACATCTTTCCATACATGGGTTTATGGGTGCTTTAGAAATACTAAAAAAAAAAATAAACATTTATAATGATAGAATAAGTTTTTCACCTTTTTTCACCATGCTTCAATAAATTTCTATTTCCCCGTTGGAAGCCCCTGAGTTTTTGAATCATTTTTTTCATGGTCCTTTGAATTTTAAATGCCACTTTTAAATTCTGATCACACATAACGAACATGAGAAGCAAAGAACGGGGTGGCTGTGAAGCCTAAAACCCGACCGTGATATTTTCTAAAAGCTTTTGGTTTCCAGGTGGAAACTTGTGGTTTAGCAATTCCCTTTCCATAAACAGAAGAGGGACATAAGGCGGCGAGCACAGCGAGGTTTAGCTCAAGCGAATGAATTCTCACGCCGTGAGAGCACAGGAAGTTTTGCCACATCTCTGTTCAGCAGCGTGGGCAAAGATGTTGCTCGGTACTACTGGAATTTTTGCTTCAGCTGACGCCTGGCTGACTTTAAAATAACTTCTGTTGCTCAAAAAAACAAAACAAAACTAAAACAAAAACAAAAAAAAAAAAAAAAAGAAAAAAAAAAAAAAACAAAAAAAAAAAAAAAAAAAAAAAAAAAAAGAAACCAAACAAAAACCAAAAAAAAAAAAAACCAAACAAAAAAGACACCAAAAAAACCCACCAAAAAACCAAAAGAAAATAACCCAAACCAAAAGCTAAATTGTAATACGTGCACTTGAAAAAAAAATTCAAGTGATCAGGCACTGTGGGATCCATCCCACCAGGTCCCACAACGTTTTTCTGCTTCTCTCCCCTGGCTGTAAGGTCTGCGCTGAACCTCAAGCATTCGAACTCCGAACGTGGAAACAATAATTTCCTTAAATCACGGAGTTTCCATGGCGGGGCTGGAAACAGGTCTTGTCTCAAGCTGAGGCTTCTTCCGCCTCAGCCGCGGCCACGTGCAGCCGTTGCTAACCCGTGAGTTTGGTTTTTGATAACTCCGTTATTCACCCTTGGGCTGAGGCTGGTGGAGGCCTTGCTCCTGTAGAGCTGACCTAAGTATTTCTGGTTTCTCACTAAGTGGAAACATCGTGCCATGTTAGCATAGCAGTGTAATGCCACGCGGCAGCTGTTGTTTCTATCTCTATGTTTTCATTTTTGTGGGCTCGCTGAAGGATTCTGGGTTTTTTGCAGTGCTGCCCACGCTGCGTCCCATAAGGCAATCCTGTGTTTTCACCTAGAGCTGAAAAGCGCTGGGAAGGCCGTGGTTTTACAGAAGATGCACTTTCAGCTGGTGGAGAGGGAAGGAGGAGCATCAGGAATCCAAAAAACATGGAGGCGGAGAGAATGGGGAGAATACAACATAATTTTGAAATTTTTTAAGTGTCTTGTTCATTCTGCAATTGGCAACTTTTAATGTAGTGACTATAAATATGAGCTAGGGGGATTTTTCTTTTCTTTTTCTGTTTTTTTTTTTTCCCCCAATCTTGTGAAGTTTCAAACCTGGAAACATTTGGAGTCTCCTTTTCTGCAAAAGTTAATAAAAATGCAGAAAAAGAGGTTTTCGGTCCTCAAGCAATTTGTGGCTGAAAAGTGTGCTGAGTCTGAGAAAGTGCAGAGACATCCATACGACCTGCACAGAATTTCTGCACAGAAAACAAATGAAGAACCACACAGAGAATGAAGTATTTACATGACTGAGATTTTTAAGGGAAAGCTGATTCGGAATTGTCAGTGGCGTAGCAGGGACTCACAAAGCACTCCCTTGGGCTTCAGCATTTATTGTTTCTCTTACCTGTTTCTATCTATCCACCTTTTCTGAGCTGAGAATTCTTGTCCTTGAAATTTGCTTTATGGTCCTGATGTCTTCTTTCCATACAGCCTGATCCATTCGAGCGAAAAATATAAACTTCCACAAATGCAGCATGAATGAAGGCAGAGGGAAAAAAAAAAATCATCCACAGACAAAGAAACCCAAATATTTTTCAGCTGAACTTCTGCATTTCCATAGCAACGTGTTGGATCGTATCAAAACCTGGATACTATAACGCTTTATACATATTTTAAAATGCATTTATCTAGGCAAAGAACATGAACAATCAATCAGGCTAGTAAATGCAATTTTATAGATAAGAAAATTACTTGGCCGGGTTGGCTGGAAAATAAAGATTGTGCAATGTTGGAGTTTTCTTTTTCCTTAGGATATGGCATAAAATATTATTATTTGCTGATAAAAGCAGTCTCGGCTATATCCATCCTTTGAGATCAATTTGGCTGCGTGCATCTACACCAGATCTACACGAGATTGGCTTCAAGATCTCACAGCATCTCACTATCCCAGACTAAACCAGGACAAGATTATATTCCTCATACATAATAATTCACCTTGACAAGTTTTTGGCAGGAAAACAGCCAGGCCATTCACGGCAATTAGGCAGCAAGCATTATTATTCACGATCCTAGGATGCTGACAGACCTTCTCCACAGAGACTGAAGAATTTCCAACCTGGTCCAAGTGCTGTGATTTTTAAAAGTTTCGTAAGGATGAAAATGAGTCATGAGGCTGAGCCGTAAAATCTCCCGGTTTGCAGTGGTCAGCAGCAGGTGCCAGGAGAAGAGCACAGAGCAGGAAGAGCATGGGGTGGGCATCCCAAAACAGCTGGGCTGTGGAATTGGAATTCAGGGATGCCCCTGAGCCAGAGGTTGTTTGTCTGTGTTCAACAATCCTTAAAATATTCTCTTCTCCTATTAATTCAACGACGCTCCTTTCGAACCCGTGCAATCTGTTGTCACCGCAAGTGCAGCAAGAGATTTCACGGCTTAACCGTGTGGGATTGAGCACTTTGCCCCCTGTTTGGGAGGCTGAAGTGCAAGGGTTTCATTTCATGCCCTCTAGCTTCACGTAAAAAGAAACTGGAGACACTGAGTGGATTTTATATCTGTCATGTACCACACACTCTCCATCATCTCTTTTTTTTCAGCTTGATATGTTCTGGGGGACAGATTTGCTGCTGTTATGACAGAAAAAGTTGCCTCCAGAACTTATCCGACCCCTTTCCGTCCCCATGCTCTTGCTCTTTTCTTCCCTCCATGCTTATTAGCACGCAATTTCTTTCTTAATCCTAGCAGTTCATGGAAGATTTATCCCGCAAAGGTGATCTTCGCCCATCCCCTCGTATTCCGTTACCTGCCAATACAGCACAGACAGACCTTGCAGGAGCTGTTGGAAGCTTAGTGCCAGTCAGGGGCTGGGTGGGTATTTTACCAACTCTTGGGGAATGTGTGAACAGAAAATAGACCGGATTTTTGAGAGCTCTGTAGTCTTTCTGCCTTTTTGCGATGGAGAAGTCAACTCTCATTCAGCAGGGCCGCGGGCAGAGGCCGCAGTGGTGACAGAAGGCACAGTTAAATCACAAATCACTTGAGAGATCAGATTCCAGACTTAACCATCAGGTGTCCGTCTCCCCAGCTCGAGTTTGTGGCTCTGAGTTAAGCTGACATCATATTTTGTGGCCTTTTTGTAAGGAAACCTGGGTGGCCAAGACCATCTGACCGCTGAGTTGAAAAACTGCTGAAAGGGGAAAGAAGCAAGGTCTGAGACACCTCATGCAGCCTTCAGTGAGACTGTGGCGAAGCTCTGGTTACAAATCTCCTCACTGGGTGTTGTGATCTGCGTGTAAAACACGCCTGGAGAGGGAACAGGAAATGTCAGCATCCATCTCTGCTGAAATCCTTGGGGGCTGTGGGGCTCGATGAGGACATCAAAAATATGAGGATACCTAAAAATTTACGTGGTCCTGACAAAGACTGGTACAGAAGAGGGAGGTAAACAGAAAACTCCAGATGTGATGGCTAGAGACAGGTGCCACTCTTGGTTTTCTGGCATTAGCGATACCTTAGGAATCCACCAAAACTCCCGAGATGTGATTTTTGGCCCGTGTCGACCTTTGCTCTTCCAAAACAAATCTGTGCAGCACTCATGCTTATACTAATAAAGAGGGAGATTAACGTGGTGACAACATACGTAAAATATTTGAGGCTTAAATTGATCATTGTGGAGGCAGGGTTCATGAATGTTTTAATAGTAACTGAAAGGGAGATACATCAAGGGCCAGCAAGAATAACCAAATAATAATCAAATGTTGTGATTTTGTGGCCATTTAAGTCTGTTTACAAAGGGGAAAAAAAAATCCACCTCTATAACTCCACAGTTTTCCAGAGGGTTTAACAGTATTATTACAAAAACTTAACGCTTCTACATTACTTTTAACTGATGACCAGTCCCATCAGCACTTTTCTGTGCACCGGGCTCTGCAAATACAGAGGAGGTAATTGGCTTTTCCCGTGCTCGTGTGTAAGAGAAAAATCTGATAAAATTCCAGGAAGGCATTTTAACAGGCAAAACAACAGATGGCAAGCGGAAGTCTGACTGATTTCAGTGTTGCTGAAAAAGTTATAATTGGAAATCCTAACCCAGAACCTCTTAACTCTAGCTCTGTTATTTCATTCAAATACGGCTTGTTTCTTTGTTTTGGTTTCCTTTTCTAGAAGACAGATACCAACTCAAAAAAATGTATTCTTCTGTAAGAATTTTACATTTCCTAATCCCTTTTTGTTGGATTTCATGCATACACCACACACTTAATTATCACATTTTTGCAATGTGAAAGTTTGTAAAATATATTGAAAGCTGAGTGAGTCTAGAGATTCAAAGGATATGATTTTGAAACTATTTGCAGTGAAGTCACCCTTCCTGCAGGATTCTTTCTGGTTGATGTCCCTCATTAAAGCATGGAGGAAACAAAATACATCACGTTTTAGCAGTGCTGCTACACTAAACTTTTGTTGCCAGGGAGACAAAGACTGTAAATGAAATCCCAAATTCTCTAGGAGGTGCTGATAACTCAGCAGTGCTTAAGAACTTGTTGAAAAATCCTGCATTCTTGAAACATTTCTCTCATCATTCATCTCTTCTTTAAACACTTGAATGTGTACCATTTGGGTTTTTTTGTTTTTTTTTTTCAGAAGGAAATCCTCAGGCTGGCTCCAAAGGCTGATTCAGTGGCTGTCCTGAAGGAGAAGGCAGTTGGCATTAAGAGTTGGGAGTCTGATGTTTTTACCTTGAAGTTCTAATCTGCATGCAGAAATTTCATGTATCCATTTTCTGCATTCACCAGGAGGGATGAAATGCAGATTATACAAGGAAAAATGGCATTGCTGACAGGGGATGAGTCAGACCCACAGACAGCCTGGCTCTCACCGATGTAAGAAACCCTGAGGAAGACTGTGGACTTGCATCGTCACTTTCTGCTTCCTACCAATGATTCCGGAAAATTTTCCAAGCTTCTGCTGTGTTTTTTTAGGTTGGTCAATCACCGGACCAAACAGTCCAAAGAGGTTGTGGAGACTCCATCCTCAGAGATATTCAGAATCCTGCATGACATTATCCTATACAACCTGACCCTAGCTCATCACAGTCATCAGTGGGAAACGCCCAATGTCATTGTTCTCGTAACAAAAGTATATAAAACATGAGACTGTTAAATTTGTCAATGTTGTCGGCAACAGAAATCCAGAGTAAGATTAAGGAGGAACAAACCGGTTTTCACCGAACGAATTTTCAGTCAAATCACAGACACCGTGAAACAATATTGGCTTTATGATATTTTCATCAAAACTGACCAAAATCTCTCCTCCTGCCCTGAGTCACGACTTGGTGCTGCTCTTTGCAGGCTGTGAATTGGAAGAAACATGAAGCTCGACGGCAAGCAATTAAATTCATTTGAAAATACAAAACAAATGAGCAGCAAAAGCTTTTGTATTCACCAGATGTTTAGCAACAACTTTTTAATATATATTTTTACAACCTGTAATCTCTGGCTTTAGGAGGAGCATTTTTTCCAACCAAACTAACAGATTTTTCCAGATTCTTTTCACAGCTACTCGGAAGAAACTTCAGAAGGACCAGGGCACACGAAAGTGCTGTTGCTGCAAGCAATTTTTGAGTCTGGCAGGAGGCAGAGAAGGTATTTCAGGGAAGTAGGTTTTTCCAAAGAGCCATTCAGTTTCCACAATGCAAACACTGCCACAATGCCTTTTCTTTTTACTTTTTTAACCCAGGTTTTCAACATGAAGCCATTTTCGAAGAACATTTGACAGCTTTTGAGATGAGGTGGTTTTTTCTCCCTTTTTGTCTCCCTTTTTCCTTATTTCTCCCCTCATTCTCTCCATGACTTTGCTTTTCCTTACAGTGTTCTCAGGCGTGTCTGCACCCCTGGAAGATCAGGAGGCTTTTAAAAGACATTTCCACGTCCTGGTACTTCTGAATACAAATCAAATATTGACCTATTTTAGGAGAAGTCAGGATTGTAAAAGAGTGTTTACTTGCAAGACAGACTGCATGGCAGACGCTCAGGGATGGGATTCTGGTGTCACAGTAAAAAATACCCTACAAGCAGTGGATACAGAGGAAAATAAAACATGAAAGGGAACAGGTGCCTGTTATCAAGCAACAAAAATACATGCAACCTGAGATGTGACAAACGTATAAGTTTTTTAGCAGAATTCTCAGATGTCTGTATAGACACTTCCAGTTTCAATTTCAATTCCTTCCTCTGCTTTGTTTCTCCCATCCTTACAAAGTGAAAGTGGTGTTTTGCCCTTTCTTGTCTCTGCAGAAGGGCAGGAGATTTAGGAAGTTTCTCGCCTGAAAGCTGGTGGAGTTCTGTGCTCAAGTCCCCTGTCCAAGTTCTCAGCCTGGGTAAAGCTGACCATTTATTTTCTGCCTCCACACTGTAGAAAAGTTTTTAAAAATTGCATCTTTCAAGGCACTAAAAGGTTTACAATGAAGGCTAAGAGGGATTTTCTTTTTTTTCCTCCCACACCACATTTTTAACTTAGATGCACTTTTATATGTTAATCCATCGTGACAAAGGACAAGGTGGTTTTTACTAAGTTTAAGCAGAATTCTGCCTTGTCGCTTGCCTTTCTCTTGCAGGTACAGGGGACTTTTCTTTGTGGGTTGGCATTTGGAGAAGCTCAGTTCCTGTACCACAAATTAACAAAGGGAAGGCTTTGAAAATTTTTCGACCTATGCAGGAAGCAGGGAAATCCTCTGCTAGATAGATGGGCACAACAGATGATGAAATGTGGTTGTGCACCAAAGGGACTGCAAAACATTCTTTCCTTTCTTTCCCCATAAAACAGGCAAAAGAGGTTTTTATCCTTTCACTGAATATCTGGAAGACATTCTAATCACATGGTCATGAAGAGGGATGTCTTCCTCTTGCAGGAAAGTAGGGAGGAATATTTTTCTTTTCTTTTGCAATTGCTTTTTTTTTTTCTATTAGAGCGCTCATGTGATAGATGTGATCCTATCAGATAAACCTGTTGCCTTTCAGTGGAAGACTAAAATGTTTCCATAATAATTTGGTTTTTTTTTCACTAGTTTTTTTATAACAAGGGAAGTATGATAAAGACAGGAAGAAAGTAAGTCAAAAAACATTTACCTTTCCACTCAAGCAAGGTATGCCAACATTTTTTTACTCAAGCCTGCTCTAGCAGGGATGAAACTGTGAAGAAACTGCCACTGAAAAATGTATGATTTAATGTTATCTAGGAATAGCTAGGAATGAAAAGCCGAATGCCACACGCCACAGCAGCGTGTACTGACCAGAGGAGCAACGTGGTGGGCAAACCAAAAGGGTAAGTGGGCTTAGCGGTCAGCAAATTACTCATAAAAGAATAAAACTGTTATTTCTTGCTAGGAGTTCTCTGGGTGCCACAAACTCCGGATGTCTCCTTCCTCATTTGTTGTGAACCTGGGAGTCCTTCTCTGCAGCTCGTGAAGAACACAGGCACATGTTTAATTAGGACTGAAGCCTTCTCAGAGACCTAAGAACTGCATTCAAACCTGGTTTGAGTCAATACTTCCCAGCCTTTGAAGCACGCAGTCTGTACGCACCATGAGCGAAAAAGGGTTTTGCCTTGTGTCCATACTGCTACTCCTCCGAGATTCATGGGATCATCAGAAATTCCCCGTAACGGTGGCCTAAAAATTAAATCTGAGGCCACAAAGTCCAATTCTCACACAGAGAAACCTGCTAGTTCTGAACAGCACAAGTGAAGATTAACACTAAAGAGGAAAACCAAACCACCTGAGCGGCCCAATTTAACTCCAGACTCGCAGGCCTCACCTCATGAAAGCACAGGGGTGATTGGCAGGGAGTTAGGACGACAGCTAACACTGCTGCCAGCAATCATAATTTGACGGAAAATCAATCATAAGGGCGGGTACCTGTAAATAAACACCCACAAAGCAGGCCGGATAGCATTTCACAATACCTCCAGGTCAGAAAGCCGGGAAGCTGTGCCGTCGAGAGAGCACCATGAGCACTTTGAAAGGGAGCCCTCTCATCACTCTCAAAAATGTAAAAGCACACATGAAACAGATGTAATTGCATTTAGCCCTGAACTTCCCACAAAGGCTGGATTTAGGTGAGGCTGGTCAGGCAACTGGAGAAACAGAAAATCCACCCCTGAGCAGTGCCTGCCGTGGGTTGAGTGGCCTTGTCCCCTAAATGTCCCTCTTGCTTTGAGTATCAGAAGTCTTTGCAAGACATATTTACTTCCCTGTACATGATTCTATTATAATATATCTATCATAATATATTATAATATTTCTGTAACATTCAGGAGGCCCCATCACACCCCTGCCTCCGTCCTGCTCAAACATGGTAAAATACACAGAAGCACAGCCTCTGCTCCAAAAAGGAGACCGTGCAAGCAGAAATTGTGAAGTATTTACCTCGAACCTTTACATTCTTAGGGAATTGTCCCTCCACAGAAAATGGAGACTTTTTAAGAAACACACTGAAGTGGAATGTACTCAGGAATCTATAGAAACAGAGAGGAGGGGAAAAAAAAAAACCCAACGTATCTCAACAAGGAACTCCTAATTTTAGAAATTTGGGACCATTTGTTCTGAGCGGATTGTTTAGATCTACTCTTGGCATTGTTACTAAGAAAAGGCACAAAGCTTTTTTTTTTTGTTCGGTAACTTTTGCTACATGAACAATGCTGCTGCCAGGTATGGCAGTTAATGCTCCCAGTAGAAGAAAACATCTCTTTCAAAGGCAGCAGTTGCTGTAACCTTTAGTTCTGTAGCTCTCTTCGATTCAAATAACAAAAATAATATTAACTTCTATATTTTCGCTTTAAACTGAAAGTAGTTGAAATTGAAAGCAACCCTTCAAATATTCAGATATAAAACGAGTAAAGTGCCCACTGTGCCTGGAATACAGGGGGCATGGAGGCTCCTGCACGTCACAGGGATCTGGGGTTGGCCCACACTGGACCGTGACACCACTCCCTGCCCTCATTGACAGGAGAGCAGGGATACTTTTTAAGTTGCTGTGTAAAGTCTTCTAAAATAGGGCTATGATGTTTACAAAGGACCCTGTGACCAATGTGTTTTACTGCCTTCATCACTACTGGAAACTGGAAATGGAGATTACCACAGATAGCTTTCAGAGACTGGTAAACAGTGTTCAGAGACTGCGTTAGGGCTTACGCAAAACACAGGAACTGAACTTCTAAAATCCTTACCATTCATCATGAAAGCCCATTGCTGATTTCATTCAAGGTAAGAAGACGTTTTCCTGTCACTTTCAAAGGAGGAACAAGAGAGACGACAAAGGAAGACAAAGGTACTGCTTTGCATCCCGCAGGAAAACCCATCCCTGGCTCCACAAGTGCTTATTCATTGCTATTTCAGACGGTGCCACTTGGAGAAACTCCGAGTTGGGTGACATTAATCCAATTTAAACCTGTGCATGATCTGGCCCTCGCTGTGTGCGATTATCCTTGTTGTTGGTTTAAACGCTGTTACTAAGAATACCCAGCGAGGAGGAGCCAGCAAAAGAGGCTGCCCAGGGATGGAGGGCAGGGTCCTTTCCCTAACAATAGTTGATAATGGCTCATCTTGCCATGACAAGTCTCCTGCGGAGCCCAAGCAAACACGCTGAGTGAGTCCCTGCTCTCTGATTCCGCTCCAGTACAAGCACAGGATAATCTGGAAGCGCACAGATCTGTGTCGTGACGAGACCTGTTCCACCGCAGCTTTGTGAAAGCTCTTGGCTCCTTGCAGGGCTCTCAGATGAATGGGAGGGTTTGTTGTAAGATTTCTCCTGAGAGATGGATTTACAGAAAAGCTGGAGGTGGTTTGTTTTCTGTTTGAAGGATGGAGTTGCAAACAGTTCATCTGGAGTTTTTTCCCTTTGGATTTCTTCTGTTCAGCTGGTGGCAGACAGGGACAGCAGCCCTGTGCAGCACAGGTTTCCCTTGTAGGCAGCCCAGCTGATCCCAGCATGCTGAGAAAAAACATCCACACTTGAACGCAGGTGTGTGAGGGATTCTTCGAGCGCCCAAACATATAACAATATCACCCAGAACTGATAGAGAGGAAGTGAAACACCTTTCTGAGAGAAGCACCCTTTCACTTCTGAAAATAATGGACTGCTGCCCACTGTTTAGAGCCCCTAAAGTCAGAAGAGTGATAGCATGAGGCAGGCAGGCAGATTAAGTTTGAGAGAGCACACGTGAGATTTTGTGGGTGTGTGTAGGTCTAATTTCTCCAACAGCTTGTCTGCCAAAACTCATTCCCAGCAGGTTAATCCTGCCTAAAACGAACTTCTCCCTGCCTTGTGCCTCCCCTGGCATCACTCGGCTGTCAGGAAACCCTGAAGTGGTGCAGAGATGTCTCTGCAGATATTGGAAATGCCCGCTGCTTTCAGGGCAGTGCCAGTATTGCAGCAACGGAGAGAGTGAGGAACAAAACGCTGTGACTTAAGAGAGCACAGCAGTCCGAGCTCCACAGCTGCGTGTGCTGCATTATCTCATTTTAATAACTAGATAGATCTCATTTAATGAAAAGCTGACCCTTCTGGGCTGCTCTTCAAGAAGGCCTCAGGAGTCAGCGTAGCATGGAAAAGGTGGCACCTGCCACCCTTTCTCAAAGTGGGGTAAAAACTGGTTTTTTGAGATAAAATCGTGTGCTGACATTCTCGATGACGTTTGGCCAGGCAGGACCTTCTCCCTTTTTTACCTTTCATTCCACACTTCCCTCCACCACCTCACAACCTACCCTTTCCAGAACCTTTGAGCCGCTGAGGCTGAATTTATCAGCACCTACCCAAGCTGATGTGAGTGACAATCATTCTTCTCATCACAAGATACTAATAAATAGCCTCCCAACAGGTAAAGATTAAATGTTATTTTAGCATTAAACACGAATTTGGGCTAGTTTCAGAGCTAATTCCTATTCCAGGGAACCAGGCTGAGGGTTTTGGAAGTAGGTGCATGATCAAACCACAGCTTGGCTCCATTCAGGGGTCATGCAAGACACACACAAGACATAATTAAGCTACAGTCCATCAAGATTATCTACAAAGCTCTCTGGCAGAATGGCCATTTACAAAAGTGCACTTTGTTCTGAAACGTGGGATCGTTTCTTGCCTTCAGCTTTTTAGAGGTGAAAATACAGATTTATCATAAGCATAATAATAAGCATAAGCATACCTCATGTGTAATTTTTAACAAATTTTATAACAATATGGGACTTGTGTGCATGAAAAAGGAGCTCAGAGCAGCAAAATTAGCTACTTAATTATGCACAGTCCTACTTAGTAACATTTTCAAGAACTTCAGAAACCACGTCCCAGAACCAGTTGTAAATTAGCACACCACACTCTTCAGGAAAGGTTTATGGTTTGCTGCCAGGAGAGCAACAAAACAATTCGGCCAAAATGTTCTGGTGGCAATGACAATGACCAGCTGGAAGTGCAGAACGCTTCCCTAATTGATGTGGTGGCCTGGGTTAAAGGGAAATCTTGGTCAGGACCTTTCTGAAATTCAAACGAGGTACCTGCACGCCTGCAGAGGTCTTTCTAGAATCAGAAACCACAAAGATGGGAAATAAATAGCTGATGGTAGACAGGCCAAGCTCAATCACTTACTTCTCTTATGATAAAATGTGTTATGGGCTGATAAAGTCATTAATTTTATCATGCTGAAGCCAAGGTGCCCAAAGAATGTCCTGTTGTCTTTACCTTGAGAAAAAAAAAGCAGCTTCCTCTTCTCTCTGCCTTGCAGTTGCTGGAGAATCTGGTAAATTCTGCTGGCTGAGCAAGTTGAGTGACTTTTTGAAAGCACTTAGGAATAAGTAACAGCTACAAAAATAAACAGTGTATTTATTTTGGGACCTTCTTTCCCCTGGTGCAGCTGCGCATTCTTGGGCGATTTATCATCAGCACCAGGCTTACGAGGTTTATTGAAGACACTTAAATTTGCAAGACAGCAAAACAATTGTGTGACAGCAGCCACTGGAACAGGTTTCGGTTAAATACTACTGAATTTCCATGCCTATCTCCCATTTCTGCTTTTGCCTTTTCTGTATTAATTATTTATGTCTCAAAGGCATTCGGTCTTCAGAAGTGGTACTTGAAAAGTTGTAAGTTTTGTCTGGGTGTTTTTTTGACTGGGAGACCCGAGGAACAAAGCGTAAAAAAAGACGAAAGTTACAGAAAATTTAGTTCACTTCTCCTCACGTAACTCAACAAAATAAATAAAGGTCCTATTCATTAATCTCTCTCCTCATCTGAAATGTTTCCGCTATATAAAATAGAAAATATAAACAAGCCCCATACAATATAACCCACATAACGTATACATAATCCTTTGGATTTAAATACGTTTATTCAACTGGAAAAAGCACAATCATCTCTTCAATCTCCAAGGCGACAGATCCAACAAAAAAACACACAGAGATAAGATCCACAGACTGCTGCAGAAAAGCAATGTTTATGCCTCGCATGTGTTTATCATCCCTCCCTTTAGGTGGCTCACTGAAGAATCGTGATTCTCTTCTTTGACCAGTTTGGCGTTGTTCGTGATTAAGATCTTCAAGGGGGACAGGAGGTCACCAGGCTTTGATGTCAAACGATCCAAAACAGTTCTGTTCCTGAGATAGAAATAGCTGTATCTTCATCCACAGAATAGTTCTCACTCCCCTAAAAAACCAGAACAAAACAAAAGATACCCCCCTTCCTTTCTTCCTTTTCAGACTCGCTAAATAAGGCGCATTTCACGGCACAATTATTCATCCAACTATTTCAGTCTCCGAGAGGTGAGTTTGATTTTTCTTGCTGTTGTTTTCTTGGGACAGCATCCTCATTTCAGTGAAATTAGTCATGAAATTTCTACTGCCATTACCTGAACCATCTGTAGGCACGAGCAAAGTAAACCTGGTACAACTCAATTTCTCTTCTTGCTGTCAAATTTTCTGCTCTGTGCAAGTGAACAGCAAGTTTTTCTGAGTTTAAGGCTGGAAAATTTTCTTGAGCATAAATCTCTGTATCCATTAACTTTGTTCATATAATCCGTACTTTAAAATGTGGCTTTCCACCCTAGAACGTCTGTAACAAAAAATAATTTCTAGAGATGAAATTACTAGGAAAACAACATCACAAAAAAAAAAAAAANNNNAACAATACGAAAAAAAAATATCAAAAAAAAAAAAAAAAAAAAAAAACAAAAAACCCAACAAAACATGCAATTAATTCTAAAAAGAAATAACTCCAGAGATAATTCTGGATAGCATCTGGATAAATGTCTTCAGCCTCAATCAGCCAAGAGAAAACCACCTTAAGTGAAAATAACTGTTTGCAAGGAGCAATTATTTTTCTCAATCCACACTAACAGGCTTTCTGTTTTCTTCATTGGCATGTGTAGAAATTGCTGCAATGGCTCCTAGTATTTCACAGCTGCATATTTCAAACATAGCCTGTACTCTAATTTATCAGCTACTCAAAAAAAAAAAAAAAAAAAAACAAAAAACCACAACAGATTTTTGAAATAAAAATAGGTGCAACAACACACTCAAAAACGGGGATTCAGTCTGTGATAATTCACAGGTCGTTTTGATATTCCAGATGTACCTCCACACGGTAGGAGTTGCTAATTTCACCAGTTTTCCTGTCTAGTGGTTTTAATTTATTTATGAAGTTCGTAAATAAATTAAAAGACAGAAAGAAATCCAAGCAGAATTTGGCTAAGCTGAAACTTCCCAGACCCTCTTGGAGAGGGAAATGCAGGGGAATTGGTGCTGGCTACAGCCAGCTCAGTACACCACGGAGGAAACCTTTGCCCTTGGTAGCTGATTCCACAGGAGAAAATAGAAATCACAGTTAAATGACGCTGAAAGGATTTTATGGATCAAAGGTAAGCGGATTGGTTAATTTTGGATATTGCCATTGGTCAGGTTTGAGATTTCCTTGCTCATGTTTGTGCTTGGCTTGCTCATCTCCGTGTTCAAGTTGCTGTCAAGGCTGCACAAAGTCCTGACTCCCTGGGAAAGGATGATTATCCCAAATGGAAAACACCTGTGCCCTCGAACCAGAGGATGCGACTGTCATTTCTCTTCTTGCAATATAACTGAGGCATCGGGTAAGTTGATTTAATGAGAATAACCTGTGGAAGATCCAGACTCCTGGGAGAGAGGATTATTTAGTGCATTCTCAGAAGGATTTTGCCCTTTGTTTAAAATGAATAATTAAATTTAATCCTTATTTTAGATTTTGCGTTGGATTTAGACTGCTGGGAGTTTTTCCGTGTTTAGTTTTGGGTTGGTTTCGGACTCGGTTTGTTGCATTTTTTCCTTTTCCAGCCAAAAGCACCGTGGCTTGGGAAGTTTCTATACCTGTAGAGCATCCACACCATCTTCAGCTGGCCAGACTCAGTGTTAGGGGGCCTTAATTTAGGATGTTGCCCACAAAAGAAACTGAATTTCAACAGGAAAATGATACCAGCATTGAATGTCTGAGATAGTGGAGACATTTTCAGTGTTTGCAGCATTTAAAGAAAAAGCCCTGCTGTTTTAAACCAGCCTTTTAAACCAGCCTCTTTCTCAGTGATTTCATGCCTTTGAGCTGGAAGTGTCTCACACAGACAAGAATCCAGAAACTAAAAATTTTGGGGCAGAAGGAAAGGCAAAGGGGGAAAGAAAACATACAGTTGGAACAATCCAGAAAAGGAGGCTTTCCCACAGGAAATATTTTATTTCAAAGTATTAACATTTTGGCAAAAATTATGTATTTTGAATCTCCAAGGTTAAAAACTAAAAAGGAAGAGCAACAAGCTCAAAACAATTGAAACTTTTCCTCTGGGGATGAAAAAACGCCAGGACTATTTTCTGCCACTAATTTAAATAGGAGAGACTCTCCCTTGAGGATTTATGTTTAGTTAAACTCTAATTTTTCCATCAGAGGAGGAAGCTTTTCATCAAGTTGTCTGCTATTCATTGCTGCTGAGGTTCCTCTCTCCCCATTCACTGACTTTCAGACAGGAGCTCTGGCACTGTTTGGTCCCAAAAACCAATGTTTTGGGACAGGCAGGTATTTTAATGAGGATAATGAGGCTTCACTCAATGTTTCACAAGCTTGTTAAACGCTGTGGTCTTTCCTCATTCCTCTGAAAAAAAAAAAAAAAAAAAACCCAAAACAAAAAACCACTGGTTGTAAAGTAAGTTTTGACTTCTCTTACATAAAACTGAATTCTCTAAAAAATTTCGACGTGTGTCCTCCCATCAGCGGTAACACAAATGAACTTCGGAAACGTATTGGAATTTGAAGGCAGAGTCTTCTTATTAAATCTATACATTGCTCAAGGGAAAATAGCTGCCAACAAGGTCATTGAGACATTGTGATCAGCAAATGTCGTTTTTCCCTGGGGCAGCACAGGTTAAAAAAAAAAGCAAGCAGCAGGGTAGCAGAGGGTCTGCGTAGATAAAAATGGTATTTTGAGCAGACGAAGAGCAGATATGAGACCAGCAGGTCAGTTGTTATTATATTTCAGAGCACATAAAAAGAGAATTATATGAGAATATCTCATTATCAAAATTCAAAAATTTACTGAGTATTGCATCTTCTATTTTAAAAACCGGATCATTGGAAGAAGATGATGAAATGGTGCTAATTTAAGGGTGGAAGATATCAAACACAGGACACAGAGGTGCCATAATTTTGCTTAATTTATCTCCCCCAAGACAAAAAAAAAAAAAAAAAAAAAAAAANTAACTAACCACACAAAAAAAAAAAAAAAAAAAAAAAAAAAAAAAAAAGAAAGAAAAAACAAAAAAAACCCAGGAATACACACAATTCACAAAGTACACATCTTAAAATAGGACAGGCAACAAAATGTTCTAACGTTCAGGGAGGTTACACAGTGCATATTTGACTGATGGGGATGAATAAGTTCTTTATTTTTGTGATCTGACTGCCCATCCTTGCTTTCCAAAGACTTTTTCCCCCTCTTCCCATTGTACCAGCGACCATGTGAAATGAGGCGCTGGAGCAGTCTCACTGCCCATGAGGAATCCCTGCGTGTTCAGGGTTCTCCCCCTCGATTCCCAAGGGAAAAACGACCAGTTGGCCCATTTCTCTGATCTAGCCTCCGCAAAAGCCTGGCAGGAAGGAAGAGGGAGCATCCAAGAAGATCCACCAGGCTGCCCTCAAACTGAAGGGCACGAAGGTTTGAGAAAGGCAGGACGTGAACACAACCACCCAAAGCCACCCCGAGCAGAGGGGAAAGCAAAGCAAACCATTCTGGAACAGGAATCTCAGGACTCGCCCGGGGCAGGGGGTGTGCAGAACGGTGCAGAAGCGGCTCAGGTCCCACAGGGGAGCGTCCTGCTGCCACCAAAGCGGAGCTGGAAAGGGATTGCAGCACCTCCTTCGACAAAGATGCGGCTGTGTCAGGCGCACTGACCGAAACGCGTTGTGCGACAGCAAAAACAAAACCCGGATTTAGGCACCAGCAGTACAAATGGAATCTCTGCCCACAGCACAGAGGGATCTTGGGTACTACAGCCTTCAGATGAGGACGGCGCATAAAAGACAGGGAGAGATGACAAAAATCTTAGGTACAGTGGAAGAACACCCTGTTCTCTCTGTCGAAAAGGTAACAGAGTGTTTAGAGGTTGTTGAACCCACGGAAATTCCTTGTGGAGTCCTGTAAAGAAGGAGTCCAAGTTATTACTACTTCATGTGAAAGAGAAAAGCTTAAATTCAGCATTCCTGTAAAAAAAAAAAATATTAAATAACTTTCTGAAAAGAGTCTTATGCTCCCCTATTAACATACTCGTGTGAAGAGTGCTCGAAATCGCTCACATAGACAGAATTTAGGATTCCCAAAGTGAACGGATTAACAGCTTACCTGTGGGTATTGATTTCCATTAATTGCACAGCACCGATGATTTTCTGTCCTTCCCCACCTATTGTAGGGATAGGACCAAACTCTGGCGCTCAGATGACGGAAGAACTTGAGGGAGAAATGACCTGGTTCTGCAGAGAGAGTAAATTTTTCACAAGACGTCCAGCAGAGAGATGGGGCAGAGGCTCACTGCCCTGCAACCAGAATCAGGCACCTGACACCAGGCGGCAGAAAGCACCCAAACTCTCCATGCAGGGGACCGGCGTTTCGGCCTGGAGGCCTCGGGAAACTGATTGTCTTCTCCAGCTGTGAGAAAAAGGCGATGGAAACAGAAAGGGAGAAGGAAGCGGGAGGAGAAAGGGGCACAGCTGTTAAGGGTGGGTGTTTGCTAGCTCCGGGCAAAAGATGCAAGTTTGGATTTCAATCCAATTGTCTCAGTCCTCAGTCCTGGAGGGTGTTGGCTGTTTGTTCACAGCCAAGTGAACCTTTCCTTTACTTTTCTAAGCGTGACAGTGTTTAGAAGGTGCTAAGAGCATTGTGTAGAGAGAGTGAGCAGCGGTAGCTTGGGTTTTGGTTTTGATTCTGTATTTAACTCCAAGTAAATTCCTTACTCCCTCGGTATTTTGTTCTCTCGATGTTAGCATAGCAGCACAATGAGTGGTGCTGTGTGGCAGGAGGGAGCACAGACTTCACAGCATCAGCCTGTGAAAGCTGCATTTTGCGTGCCATCAGCTTTCCTGCTCTTTGATAAAAAGAAACCTCCCTTGTCCTGACTGAGCTGTATAATCCTTGAAGTTCAGCTGTTCCGAGGTCATTTTACAGTAAATACTGAAAAAAAAAGTGAAGGTGGAAAAGGCCAAAGCATAGCACTTGCGAGCTCCAGCCTCTGTGAAAGATCTGTGGTGCTCACAGATTCTTGTGGCTGACTCACTGGAAAACCCATGACTTACTGATTTATGAGTTTGTTCTGTTGAGTTTGTTCCGTGCTGGGGTTTGTGGCTGGCTGTGCTACATCCCCCCAGCCAGACTCGCAGTTGCCCATCTACTGCTGGTCAAAAATGGCATCTTCAAGGAAGTGGCCATCGGGTTTACTCCAGAATGTCTTAATTTCAGCGGATATACAAATATTTGATTTTTAACCCTGTCTCCTTGTTGTGGTTTCTGCTCACGTGCATTGATTTTTCAGCCTGGCCTTAGGACCAAAATATTGCCCAAACTCTCCTCCTACCTAATCTTGTTGCAGGCTCTTGTTTTTATTCACCAGGTGTAGCCAATTTATTTCCTAGCGAGAAAAGACAGGAATTAATTCAATAAATTCCACTTTTTCTACGTTTCAGGGTATGAGCTGAACAGCATTTGCACCTATTCTGGAGATCCCAATTGAAAGAAATATTTTTTATTCAGACACCTACCAGCAAGGATGACTCCGCTGAAGTCCCAGGTGATCTCCAAAGGAGAAAGTTCCTGCAGAATTTGGTTTTTGTCTTTGCCTGTTGGGTTCATAGATCTTCATTCCAAAAGTTTCCTTGTGCAAAACCTGCCCTAAAGAACAGACTGACCCTTGGAGGCAATTTATAAGCAACAAAAAGGCCAAAAACGTAATTTCTGTAATAACTTCTATGGGAAAACAAGCATTGACCTAAACCCCTGCTTCTTCTAAAGGAGGGACAGAAATTGGTTTTGTTTTGGAACCAAAAAAAAAAAAAAAAAAAAAAAAAAAAAAAAAAAAAAAA
>VZRN01001868.1:37879-50948 GCA_013397935.1 Dasyornis broadbenti | reverse complement strand
TTTTTTTTTTTTTGTGGTGGAGACGGTACCTTCCAAGAGGGACTGCAATTTTGAAATGTTGCATTTCAAGTCCAGACCCTGCCGCTCGCTTTGTGATGAGCAATTCCTCCCCCCGCCCCCCCAAGCCTTCATTTTCCCTCCTTCAAAGTGAAGACACTGAAGCTGACGTCCTTTATAAAGTATTTAGATTTACTGATGAAAAGTACAGGAAAACAGCAAGAGAACTTTAATTATTTGATGTAATTAAGAACTTAATGACACTTAATGCTGTGATGATGTAACATTTGCATTTTCTTTGGGTTTCCAATGCTTTCTTTCCAGCTTTGCAAACTGACGGATAAGAGCTGAAGGAATAATCCATTGTGAAGAAATAAAGAAATAGATGTCTCTGCCTTTCAAAAATTAATAGCAGTGTTAAATCATGTAGCCTGAGGTCACAGCTCTCAAACCTCTAAATCCAAAATTTCATTCTCAGCATTGCTTGGCAAGCCTATGAAATCCCATGTAGAATCCATAACAATGCAAAAAAGGAGCTGCAGACATTAATGACGTCTGCCTCAGAATGGAAGTGGAGATTTTCCTGCTTAGAGCTGGCAGCTGAGGCCTGAGGGAGAATAAAGAAACCTACAGAGACCTGTGATAAAATCACAGGAGCAGAAACTGCTGCTTTGGAAGCCTGGTTCTCAGCAGTGCTTTGGAAATCCATTCTCTGCACGGACGGAATTAACCATGCAATTAAGTTGTCCCAAGATGCTGGGTAAGTTATCCGTGGCTGACTCCGTGTTCTTGCGTTTAGGCTGACAAATTAGGATAAGTTAGGATGTTGGAAGTTCGTTCAGCTGTACCAATGTGAAAACAGGGCCGTGGCAGCACAGAAATGCTGTAAAACGTGCTGTAAAATGACTGTAAAATGACTCTGTGGAGTTATTCCGTGGCCCAACTCGTTGTCTTTTGACAAGTGTGGGAATCTCTCTAGGACAGCAGCAACACTGCTAGGCAGGGAAGTACCTCAGCTCAGTTCTTAGCTCATTAGTCCTCAGGTTGGAATATTTGGCAGAATCTGGTTTTATTCAAACAAAGCTGAGGTTTTCAATATTATTTCAGGATTAGGCAAATAGAGGCTACAGAGATATGGGAAACAAAGGGGCTGAAACTCGCAGTTATTAAAAACAAAGGAAAAAAATATTGGAGAGAGAAGACATAAGCTACTTCTGACATCACTACAGCTTCATAATTATTTGCTCACTTCTGTTGACTCTGCTTTGAGTAACTTTTGTTTTCAAGATTAGAGAAGTTTGAGAAATACAGGCAGAGATCACTGCATGTGAAATGCCAGTAGAGTCACCTCACAATAAAATCCCATGGGACAAAACCATGCAAAGAAACTGTTCCTCCCCAGGTTGCTCATGCCCCAGTTTCTAAGTTTCTTATTCCATTTTCCTTCATGTTCCCTCTGAGCTGGAATGTTCCAGCCACGCAGTGGTTGGGTGAGACACCAATTCCCAAACACAAATGTCTTCTTTCCCGGTTCATTAAAATCTTGCTGGAGAGGAGGACACAGCAAATGTCTTGCGCTGATTTTCACTGCCTGGCTTTAGCACAGCTTTGAATTCACGGGGTGGGTCTGGAGGAGCATTTGGAAGCAGAAGGAGGCTCAACACGAAGAGCACATCGCTAAAGTTTAGAGCATGTTCACAAGCCTCCTGTTAATTCATCACTGCTAGTTCAAATTAAGGATTAATCCCATCTGAAGCTATGGAAGCATTTAATTACGGTTTGTCTCTACTGTGCATTCCCTTTATTCTTTAAACCTTAAATTTTACCCAAGCTAAATGAACCGAAAATCCTTAATTAGCCAAAGCTGGTAAGCTAGCCGAGCTTCAGTAGTGAGCTTACAACTGAAAATAGGTGATCCCCAAAAGTTAATAAATGTTTATAAGGCTAGCATGCAGATCTGCTCCCAGTTTTGCTTACAAGTGTGGATCCTGTCTCGTCATGCTGGTAAGAGAATAAGAATGTGGCGAAGGAGTTTTCCATATTGCACTATTCTGCCCCAATTTCAGTGTTATACCCTGCAAGCCGAGAGCTGATGAGCTTCATCTCTGTGAGCGTGTGGCTGCCTTGGCCTAGTGGCTTTCTTTCTCATAAGGAAAATGAAACCCCTTTTTTTTTGGTAACCTGAATAAATTCAGAGCAGACTGGAATGGGGCCTTTGTAATAAGGTGTGAATAATAACGCATCCGTCAGATGTCTTGTCTTGTTTATCAGTTTTCTTTTCCTATAATAAGCTCAAAATTAATTTTTAAATTAATTTAGCACAGCCCAGACATGTGACAAAATGTTTAGACAGCTGTGTAGGTGACAGATGTACCTTGTAAGCACAGGAAGTACCCCACTGTTATGCCCTGTTCTTGTCCCCTCTTGCGTTTTCTCCTCAGTTTCTGTTCATGGCCATCCTCACTGCTGGTACTGGGACAAGCAGGCTCTTGTTTCAACCCAATACAATCAATTTTACAGCTCTCTCGGAGATATATTAAATCCTTTCTCACTCTTCCCGATGCTGCCCTGGCTTTACAGAGGTTACTGCATGACACAGCTCCCTGTTCCACAGCTGATAAAAATGGCACGAAGAAATCGTATGCTGTTGCTGTGGCTGTCCACCCTGCAGAGGTTTTTTGGTTCTAGAGCCCTGACCACAGGCACGTGATTTGGTACATGATGCTTATCTGGGGCTTGTCTACCGTCTTTGCTCTTCACAGCATAAACGAAATCCTTTTATCCCAAAATAAAACATGGCAGTGTCATTAGAATGGGGGGGCAAGGGCAGCTTGAAAGAGAATCCTGGTGGAAACTCCGGGATCGACCGGAGCAAGCGGAAACCCAAAGCATGCTACAGAGCAAGAGTTAATGTAAGTGGATCTCAAGAAAGGAGACTTTAGTATTTTATGTGTACATGTTGAGGAGTGAGATTTGTGCATTTTTGATGTGTAAATGAGTTGTTCATACAGAGGCAATGTTTGGTTGCGGGTCGTTTCTTGGATTCATGGGCATGACGTCCCACATCTCACGTCTCCTTACTCCACGACATAACCCAATTTTTTGTTGCTTTGTGTTACCTGTCTTTTATCTCTGTCTAGTCCAGATGTCTGCTTGTTGCTGGTGTTCCCATGCTCTGAATGTGCTCACTGCTGGGGCCCGGCTTATGCTGTTTCATCCCCTCAAAGATACTCCTGTCATTTGCACTGTTACGACTTCAGTTGTTTGTACAGGGTAATCAAATTTTAGAAAAACAAATGACCCAAAAAATCCATTTTATTCAAACTGGTCTTGCAAGATCATGGAACAGACATGCTCTTCCAGTCAGGAGTTTTGTTTTCTTAGAGATTTTTGTGAGGTGCAACTCAGTCTCCAGGATGAAAGTCTGGTTAGTAACACAATGTCCCTGCTACTACTCTGTCATCAAGGAAAGAACTGACTTTCCAAAATTTCATAAAGTAAACAGATCATTTAGGAAACACTGGGAGAAACTGAGGGGGGAAAAACTCTTTTAAGAGCGTCACAGGAGACTTTTTTTTGTGTGTGTAGTGTAATGGTGAATAACTCCCTCAGAAAAGTAGCCCAGACAGGTGCAGAGTGCCAAGAGCCACCAGATTTTCATGCCTGGAGCTTCCACTGAGCGCCACCACCCACAAAGGATTTCCAGATTGGGTCAAAATAGTGAGACAGACTTTCTTGCCAGCAGACGACTCGTCCCCTGTTGTTTCTGCCTTGCACTGCTCGGGTAATGTCCTTGGGGGAATATGTAACAATGATGGAAAGCAAGCTTTTCAGCTTTTGTTCTCTCTAGCCCATCACTGGAAGGGGGGAAAGAACAGTCAGGACTCGGGGCAGGCCTCACTTCCTTCAGAGATCTAGGACCTCCCAAGTAGGAAATACTTTAAAGTGAAATTGAAGGGGGTAGGGGGGGAAACAAAAAAGGAAAAGAGATGTGTGAGAATGACAAAGGGAAAGTATCTGCCAAAATGAATAATTCAAGAGGACACATGAAAAGGCAGGAGAGAGATTTTGTTGCATTAGAAAAACAAATGGCAAATAAAATGCAAATCGGTTTACAATGATATTAACATGCACATTAATTTCTGCAAAAATTTTATTCCCCTTTTCAGCCTTCTTCCCTCAAGCCTCTTCTCTCTGTAGCTGGTACCATTCACAGTCTGTGGTGAGGATCTGAGCCACCAGAGTCAATTTCAATTCCAAATCCAAACATAAGCAATGGCTTGTGAGCTTGCAATTCCTTTGAGGCTCACCCAACTCCAATTTTGCTTCATTCCTCCAGGGGAAGCATTTTCTCTTTGAAGCTGCAGTCCAAACCATTCCATTGCAGGATATAGGCCTAGATTCTCCTCCAGGCTAGCCTGTCGTGGGACATTTTATTCACTGTCCCTTCAAATCACACCAAGAGAGAAAGAGAGCTCTGACACATTGAAACTGTAACTGATGGGGTGACCTTGGGAATTTAGAAGCCTGGAAAACATTCGTCTCTCCAAGCCTTTCTCTATCTATATTAACACTTAAAATCAAAAGCATTGTGAATTTAATTAGTCCAGATGTTTGAAGGTGCAACACTAATGGCAATTTATCTTCTCTTTTGTTCAAAAAAATTCTTGGAATTATCATGAGAAAGATGGTTACCAGAGGGTTATTAAATGTACTGTTTTCTTGTTGTCATGCGCCACAGGCAAGAACAACTCTTTGAAGAGAGCTGTTTCTTTCGGAGAACCAAGATAAAGTACCGTAAACTAATTGCTAAGCTGCAGCACAGTAGGTAAAGTGATGGCAAAATTCTACTTTAATGAGTTATAAGAAGTCATCTTGTCTGAAAAATGAGCTTTCTCCAAAAGCACGGATGCCCAATTCCATGGGTTTTCATACAGAATCGCAGAATCACAAAATATTGTGAGTTGGAAGGGACCTATCAGGATCACCGAGAACAACTCGATGGATAAAGTGTCAGACGAAAGGGGGATGTGGACAAGGTGTTTCTTTTCTGGTTTTTATTCTCTTTTGTTTACAAATCTCCTCCCGTAAGCTTTATTTAGAGTCACACAAAGAGAAAACATTGCCTCAGTTAAGGCTAAGGGAGAAACATCACTTGGGGATACCTTAACGCATCACCACCCACACAGGAAACATCTTCAGAAGCAGGGAGTGATTTTTGACAGGATAAGGGCATGGTTTTCAAAAAGCAAGAGCTGGGTTCCATGAGGGGGAATTTCTACCTTGCCTTCAGCCTTAAAACTGGCATTATTTTTTGAAATCTAACACTCACTTGCTAATTTGATGGATCTTCTACCTGCGGTTTTCATCTCACCCCACTTCTACTTTTCCTGCTCCATAAAGCAGTGGGCTAATTTGGGGTGGAGGAGGGGTATTTTGTATTTTTAGATTGTCTTTGCAATCAAATCAAAAGCTTGTCATTTTTAGGAGGTGAAAAAGTTTTTCAAGAGTAAAGCAACAAACCTTTCCGTCTAACCTCCAGCTGTTGAGGGGTGACAGAGAAGCTCAAGGCTGTTTAGGACCAAGATTCTTCCTGGTTTTTTCACTGCCTTGACAGAGCAAATCAGATGATTTATTCGGTTGCCACTGACCTCCCACTGCTGTGTGTGCTGGGGACAAGGGATCATTCCGCTGTCCACTGACACCTTCAGGAACACGTGGCTGCTCGCCAAGTTTTGCCAGGACTGGGCTTTATCCCAGTTCTGGGCTCCACATTTCTCCCAGCTATCAGCAAACCCCGCTTAATAGCAGGATCTCTGTGCACTGCCTTTCATCCAAAGCGCTCGAGAAAGAATTAAAGGTTTGCAAGACTTGCTGGCGCACCTCCTGCAAGACTTGTCCCGGTGTAATTAAGGCAGCTTTCGATAAATCGGGATCCTTCATCGCCCCTCCAGCTGTGGGGCCCACATGGTCCCACTAGGAATCTTGGCAAGATCTCTCACTCGAAATGATGAAGGTTTTTGCCTCAAAACTCTCTCTTTCCTCCCCCACAAGAGGCTATTTTGCTCAGAATGCTGCCTCATGCCACTTCTAGAGCGGGCAGTAAATGAAAAGCCACCACCCTTGTCGCCTCTGCTTTGGATGTGGCAATACATCGCCCTCTGAGCTTGCTCAACCACACAATTACGCCTAAATTTAAAAAGAGAGAGAGTGAGAGGGAGAGCAAAGAAAAGCAGGAATGCTGGGTGGGTGGGATTTGGCTGATAGGAAAGCGTCTGGCACAGGGAACACAGGGAAACGAGGATGGAACGGTGCGCGGGCGCTGCCTCGCCAAATCCCCACGGCGGGGAAAATGCCAACTAGGTTTCAATGAGTTAGCAATTAGCATTATATTAGGTTTCTGCAAATAAACACCGATTTGGTAAAAAGCCAGGAGGATCATTACTGTGAGGAACAGTGGGACCCAGATGGGGTGATTTGTGGAAGCTCAAGGCCGTTCTGCGTGGACTGTCGGTTTTAGGCCATCAGCATCAGGGTCAGTCGGTATCTGAGCGTTGTCAGCCCACATTCGTGTGGCCAGGTGCTCCACGGAGGTGAATTTGGGAGCATTTCAATTAACGTGGTGTAATTAGGCTGATTTCCACCAGCTGATATGCCCCTAGTGGCTTGCTGTGCCTTTTATGCTTAAATATTGCTAGTTAAGATTCTAATCTCTTTTAAATGCATAGCGCTGAAACAGAAAGCAAGGGAAACACAGATGCAGCAGGAAGGTGTGGAGAACAAGATACAGGGACAGAAACAAAGCAAATTGATGCATGGCCAGGCATTGCCCGAAAACTAATTAGTTGCTTCAATTTGGAGCACCAGAGAATCTGAAGTGAGATGAGAGGGGGGAAGGGAAAGTAGCGCCAAAGTTCCAGGTTGAATGCACTCCTTGCTCCCTTCGTATCCCACTCCAAACCGTGTTCCCCAGGGAATTCTGTTCTCAGTTCCGTCAGAAAAGTGGTGTTGGAAGGTGATTGATCAGCTGACGTCAGGAGCTGGTCACTGGGACAATCTCTGCTTTATTGGTGTGCCCACGCTCTCATTCAGCCCCAGGTGAGGGAAGCTGTGCAAGAGAGAGATGTTGAAACAGGCTGGGCCATCTCCCCTGAGTGAAAATGGGATGTGTCACTTGATGCAGAGGAGAAGTTTCCCTCCGTTTTCTGGGTCTAATCAGGTTGGCAAGGGAAGCAGAGGCAAAGGAAAAAAAAACAAGGCAAGTCAACTTTTTGCCATGGAATCCTGTACTATGTAAGGTAGTTTTTTCTGATCGCTAAATGTGTCTTTCAGGTGTTGTGATGAAGATTTTTTCGATGTGCAACCATTGCAAGCGAAGAACCTGACTTTCATTTCAAGCGCAGAATTGAGCTCTGAATCAAGTTCCATGTATATCCTTTGTCTTTAATTTTGGGGAGGAATGGCACTGAGAATGTAGGCTTTTTATGCTATAAAATACATCTGTGTCCATATCCAGCAGAGGCTCTTTTATAAAATTCTCTTTTATTTTAGGGAACGTCACTGCCCTTATGTTGGTGGCAGAGAATGGAGGCAATGCTGAGCAATTTATCCTTCATAGTATTGCATCAGCACATCCACTGATTCTGTTTGGCTTCTCTTGAAGCAGGGCACCTCATCCTCTTCCAGCAGGGAATAATCTTGCACGGACCTACTGAATATCTCTGCTTCAGAGTTAATTTTGCTTGGGCTTTAATTTATCCGGACTGTTCCAATTTATGATCCTCTCCTCTTCAGAACTGAGGCTTACCAGAACTGGGGGAAAGAAGGTTGCACCAGCTTAACAAAACTTAATGGTACAAGATTCAGGAGCGTCAGGTTGGAAACAGGCAAAGAGAAACAGCAAAGGAAAAGAAAATATGGCATTTCCTACGGCTTTAAAAAATTTTGCTACAGTTATTCCAGCGCTCACTGGACTGCTCTAAATTTATTAGATTGTGTGAGTCCTCATTCTTCCTACCTTTCGTGTATCACAGTCGAAAGAAAATATGTTACTGCAGTACCCATAAACTTGAATCTGCCTTTTTAGGCCACAGCAAAATGAAGACAAGAAAAAGATGCCTCATGTTTCAATGCTTTTGCTGCCTGATCTGATACTGTTACTGAAATGGAATTCTGTGGTCTGCCAGGAAAACCCTCTCACAAATGTGAGAGGCCATGATTTTTTTTTTATTTTCTTTTTTTCTTGGAACCACCTATTTATAGAAAACTGGTCCCAATTTGTTTGACTTGAAAAAAAGAAAATGGGACTGGATCTTCTGAAGATACACACCAATTTTTTTTTTTTTTTTCAAACGACTGTACTCATTTTTACAAGTGGTTAAACCAAGGTTCTGCTAGTGCAATACTTGTATTGTATTTAAAAGTTTTGAACTTTTTAAAAGAAATTGGAAAAGTTAGGCTTCTGTCCTGACTGAGGATGGGGAAAGTCTCATTTGGGGCACTGTAAAAAATACATTTTTAAGTCTTTCTTAACCAACTCTTTTAAATTGAATCACCGTTGATTTTACGGCAGCGATATCCATCAGTTTAAGATACGATCGCTTCTTTTAAGCCTTACTCTCTAATATCATGATAGAAGGTATGGGTTGTGCCAATCCCACACTTCTTATAACTTTACTAAGAGGAGTAACTCCCCTGAAATATTTTAGAACGCATAAAACATGACAGCTTTTCTTTTACCACCCATTCAGAAGTAACTCCAGAATCGGATACTAAACCAGGGTTGTGCCTGGATGTCAGGTCTTTGCTGCATTTTGCAGGTTTCCTTCATTTGCAACTCATTGAAATGAATGCGCTGGGATTGTTTTATCTTTGAACATGTGGTTGTTCTTGGATCTTCCTCATATCAGTGAGTTGAACAGCCCTGTTTTCGTATTTGACAACGTTCAAAGGAAGGGACGGGGCTAAAAAGCCGCAAAAACTGCCGAGCTGAGGTTTGTCTTTGAATTAAGCATGGTGGAAATATTGCTTTATATGGAGCTGTCACTGCTGTGGCTTCCAAGACAGGAAACTATTGTGCAAACACTGAGCAACAGCACGTGGAAGAAAGGAATAAAATCGTAATGCAAATGAACCTGAGACCATGAACCTAAAACCTGAATGCTGGCGAAATCACGTCACTGCAAGGAATTACACCTCTTTTGTCCCCACGCCCTTCTTGTCGTGACTACATTGCTATTTTTATTTTCAATCTTGGATATTTCTTCTTCTCATAAACGAGCTGACTGTATAGAACCACAGCAAAAGTCCATCCAGCCCAGTAACTTGCTCCTGGCAAAGGCCCAAAAGGTCGTATTAGAGGAATGGCATTTTCCTATGATCTTTTTCTGGTCTCCAGCAGTTTCCAAGTGCAGCTATTCCAACTGAGACTGGAAGTGCATTATGTATTCTCTGTAAAGCTCAACAGATTTGCCTTCTGAAAAACCTGTCCCGCTTCTCCCTCAATCCATGGTGTCCTCTTCTAGCATCTTCAGCATTCCCTGGACGTGGAGATGCACAGGATAATCAAATATCATGGCCCCTTACACCACCTTCATTTTCATTTCACCACACCCTCTTAGTTTGTATTTATCCTAAGATTGCAATGAGGCATTTGGAAAAGCTGTGCTGTCACTTCACCCGATGTAAAGCAATTTAAAACCAACCCCAAAACAGCATCATCTGTATCCAAGGGAAATTAAGCAGTAGTTGGTGTTGAAAATGATGTCGCAATTGGATATTATGTCAGATTAATTACTCTGCAGATAATCTGAATTTGCACAGTGAAATTAAGGCAACCCTTCCAAGGCACCAAGCAGTAACCAACAACAGCAAAGTGAAATAAATGATTTAGAAAACAGGCAGCAAACGCAGTAACGTCTCTGGAAAACTCTTACAAAAGAAGTCATCTCTCCCAAAGGTGATGTGGGACCTGATGGGAGTGAAGTGCTTGGACTATAAATTAGACTCATAAGCTTTGAACTAAATTGCATTTTCTGTTTGTAATGTTAAACAGTGGATTAATCTTTTTTTTTCCACAAAGATGGGAAAATGTTTATTCAAATTCAAGGCAGCTTTTTTTAAAAAAGGAAGTGACTACCAGCTTAAATAGAAATCTCTTTTGGTGAGATTTGAGTTCTTATGTCCCTGTTGGACCTTGAATTTAACACGAAAACTGGATCATCTGGTTTGCCGTAGTTCTGGGTCACTGTACTTTCTAACCTGATGTTGTTTGGGGTTTTTTCTATTTTCTTTAAATAACAATGTAGAGCCAGTCCAGAAGTTGAGTACATTTAGTGCTACAGGCCATCCAAATCGCATTCAGTTTTAAAGAGATGCTTGTCCACATGGAAGACTTACAGTGTTGAAAGGTTTGCCTGAGACTCAGGAAAAAAACAAAATAAAATAAAAGTTATTTTTACAAAGATAAATAGGATTGACACCTGAAATACAGGGTAATTTTACTACTTCTTACCACTTTCTTAGTTTTATTTCTTTTCCAGTGTTGATAATGCACTTCAGCCTTTGTAGCCTTTCTGGTTTGCAACAGAGAGTAATTTCTACATTTGGTCCGTAGATAGTTATCACTATTATTTTTGGTTCTCCTTTGAGAATGACAGGGACGATTATTTTTTTGGTTTTGAGACAAATTTCCAGAAACTTAAAAATGCCCAGCTGCCAAAAAAGTAGAAAATGTTAAGCTACATGGGAAGTTCAGACAACAACTAGGAGACAAATTGAGAAAAGAAAAAAAAAGCGCCCTAAACTAAGCTCCTTAAGCACAGCAAACTTAGTCCTTTTCTTTTTTCAGACTCAGAGAAAAAAAAAAAAATTGATATTGTAAAAGTTAGGATGATACTAAGCCAGAACTTTCTTGTGTTTCCCTTTTCATTTTCGTAACATTTTCATTGTAAAATCTTTTGAAGTAACTGGTTCAAATCTCCTGGCTTCACAGCCAATCTTTTTGGTTTACTCTCTAAATCAGATAGGAAGTACTTGCCAAACACCAAAACTTTCACAGAAGTCATTCAGTTTTGGACTTTTTAAGTTTCTCCACTTTTTTTTTTTTTTTTCCCCCAAAGGAAGAATTCTTAATTCAATGAAAGTAGGCACTTTGCTCCTGGTTGCTTTTACCAAAGTAATAGAAGTAATAGAAGTAAAATTTTAATTAATTTGCTTTTCTTGTTTGATCGGCTCTAGTTCTGATCCCTGCAATTAAACAACAGACAGCCTTCGTAAAAGCAAGTGTGACCCTAGAAAAAGGTTTTGTGATGTTCCGTTCCTGTGGCACTGCCTTGCTGGGGATATTTCATATAATTCTGTAGCCTGTTTCAGTCTGTGTGTCTGCATCTCTTGAACGAAGGTAAGTTAT
This sequence comes from Dasyornis broadbenti, assembly GCA_013397935.1. Classification (NCBI taxonomy): domain Eukaryota; kingdom Metazoa; phylum Chordata; class Aves; order Passeriformes; family Dasyornithidae; genus Dasyornis; species Dasyornis broadbenti. The sequence goes on along the minus strand of VZRN01001868.1, from coordinate 39,541 downwards.
TTACCTCCCACTGTGTTTTGGCCGTTTGAAATTCATCTTGCACATGGAAAATGCTGCCTGTTCTATCTAGTCTCAAGTCACGGTAGCTCCCGAATGTGTCACTAACCCTGCAATTTCTCTGCACCGTGAAAGCGTTTTGCTCAGTTCTTGCATCACAGGCTCCTATTACAAAGCGAGATTAAGAGGTAGCTGCTCAGAAATTCCCCAGGCAGCCCCAGGGCAAAAGACAGACACCGTGCTCCCCTGCAACAGAGCTCTGGAAGCCTGTGCTTTAAATATTGAAAGCTCCAAAACTGTGGTATTTATTTTTCACGTCTTTAATTACAAAAAAAAAAAAAAATAAAAAAAAAATCAGAATTTCCACTGAAGGTCTGGACCCTAAATAAGCTCCATGGCTCTTTTGTATTCACTCTGTCATCTGGCTGTCAGCTTTGATTCCTCCACTGATCTTCTTTCTTTTATGAATAAAGGAGCACGATTTAAGCTCTTGTGCTCTTAACTGAACAAGTAAACATAACGATGTCCAGCCTCAATTAACTGAGTCACCAGCAGTGCCTTCCTGTTCAAAGAGTAAATTAGGATGGGAGAAAGTGAGGAAGACAATCAGTGACGTCTCATCAGATTTATCTAAATAACAGGTTAAGAGAGTGACAAATTTATAATTAGGTGTATTTTTGTTTCACACGCACCTTGCTGGCTCCGTAATTTGCATTTTGCTTCCATTAAAAATAGATGCAGCTGTCAGGGCACCGGCACACGCCCTGCACATTCCACGCCTGCCCTGAACATAACATTCGTGCAGGATTGCAGTTTTCTTGTCCATCTGAACTTTCACGCCACACTTACACCTTCATCATGGGCCAATGATGCCGTGTTTCAGGAATTGGGTGTGGCATCACTGATAAAAACATAACTCAGATTTACATGGGCAGCAAAGCACCAAGTTTTCCTTATTCACTGACAAAAGGCAGGATAAACCTCTGGATCAGACAAGGTGCGTTACGGGTTAATTTCGGCTGGCAGAGATCAGGTTTTACGACTCTGATCGAAAGCCTGCTGAAGATTTTCACGTCACTTCACACCCTGCAGTCTCAAGGACATGCTCAAAGTACAGGAAGAACAGCATTGCCAAAATTTGTTGCTCGGTGGTGCTTGACTGGGGATTCAGGGCCTGTGGGTCTGACACCCAGTGTAAGACATTCTACTCATCACAAAATTATTAGTGGTAGAAAGCTGTGTGCTCGTAAATAACTCACCTAACCATCAGGAGATGTGTACACCGGCAGAGGCAATGCTCCTGTGTTCTGCTCTGCTGCACAAATTTTTGCTGTGCTGATCGCCCCCCCCTTTTCACCTCATTTTTTTCATTGACCCCCCCGTGTTCACTGTTTGCTCTTTCTGTCTCGCTCTTTCAGTGAGTAAAAACCAGAATGTGAAAAATGCGTGGTGGTGGTGGTGGTACCCAAATATTTAAGCATGAGCCTTCTTCTAGCAGGCAGTGGTGCTGTTCTTTTTGAGAGCTAGACCAGAAAACCATCAAAAGTTAACTGAAAAACATTGGGAATGCATATGAACTTTCAGAATAAAATGGTGCAGCAGAAAAATAGCTGAAGGGGTTTTTTGGTTTTTTCTTTTTTGGTTTTTTGTTTTTTTTTTTTTTTT
>VZRN01001868.1:0-10600 GCA_013397935.1 Dasyornis broadbenti | reverse complement strand
CTGAAGCCACACCCCTGATTGAGGTCCCCCGAAAAAAAAAAAAAAAAAAAAAAAAAAAGGGCAGGAGGTTTCTCTGCCTAAACCTGCCGGTGGAAATCTGACACCATTTGGTGGTTAGCAATGAGGCGCTTTATTAAACTTCAATCGCTCTTTGAAACTGAATGGTTTCGATTGCCACACGAAATGAAACTGGTGCCGCTTGCTCAGGGCTGGGATGTTGGCTAGGCTGTTCACTGAGAAACTGCAGCACTGGAGCTGCAGTGGACAGATGGCAGTGTGTTTCTAGTTAGAGACGTGGCAGCAGCCTGATTTCCACCCTCAATAAACACCTGCCTCTCCTACTGTCTCTCGCGCTCAGCCTGAAAACAGAAATTCAAAAATAAAGCGCAAAATTCCCGAATCAATCTGTTCTCTCAGCTAATAACAAAACAAAAGGTGCCCACACAAAAATGCTCTCCTGCCTCTCACTCCCCCCTTTTCCTGGGAAAGTTAGGCAGAACCTTCTTTGCTAAGACATAACAATCTATCTTGAAAAGCCTATTTAAAAAGTGTAAAATATACTCTCCAGGGAATATACTTTTTTTTCGTAGAAGTCACCTTGCAATTTATTACTTTTTTTTTATCCACCACAACATTACAACAATACCTGCCCATGACCAGGCGCTCCACAGTAAGAGAAAAAGTTGATAACCACACACATTGAAAATGTCAATCAGTCTGAAAGGCCAGAAAGAGGGGGAAAAAACTCTAAAAAAAAAAGCTGGATGGTTGAAATAACCGTGAGTTCAGCAGAAGCCAGGGCCTTGCCAAGAATTTTGGAGCCATGCGTGGTCATGCATTTGTTAGATAGGTCTGTGTGTCCAGATGTCCTGCAAGGGCCTTTCTAAGGCCTCAGGAGCATGGAATGCTGGGCACTCAGTATGAAAAAAAAAAAAAAAAACCCAAAACCCCAAGGTTCATCAGTTGTTACGTGATGCCACCAAATCCTGAATTTGCCTGGCAGCACGGCTGGGACAGGTCCAGAATTCCCATTTCTGTATTGTCTGGAGTTTGCTTTGTTCCAAAATGCTGCACTAACAAAATCTTTATTACAGGTCCATGAGACAAAGACGGCAGTTTTACAGAGAGCCGCTGCTTTTGTCTGTGATTTGACACCAATTACAGCTTCTTGCCCTGTTTTCTGCCTCTCAAGACGGTTTTTGAACTGTGGCACTGCCTTGTGTTTCATCTTTCCACTACTCAGTTTCCTCATTAGTCTCCTTGAACTGTGCTGAGAGCTGGAATAATTATGACGCTGCTGAGTCCTTCTTTCAGCTGCAGAAGGGCATTAAAGGACTGAGAGGGAGTGAAATTCCTCCCAGGGAAATCGTGCTGATTGTCTCTGTCATGCTCTGGTTACACCAACCGGGAAACCCCAAACCGAGAATACGTGTTTTTGGATACGTGTAGCAAAGGCAAGGTTTGAAAGGCTTCATCTACTCTGAGACAGCAAAACTAGGGAGCAAGGACAGAGAAATGTCTTCTTATTGCCGTTGATAGTTGGTGCGCCAAAGTCTGTCAAATTTTACTTTGAAATTACTCTTTAATTGTTCTTTTTTTTCTGTATTTCAGTCCAGATGGAGAACAATCTTATGAAACCAGTGTCTTTCAGCCACACTGGGACAAGAAGAACATATTCCTTCAATGTGACATCTCTCCAAAACTGACCTAGCTGCATTCCGTAATGTAATCTGGAGATGGCGTTCAGACTCTTTTCTACTCAAGAGCGTTCTAGCGGGAAACTTTCTTTGCAGTAATTGATTTGAACTCTATTGAAGAGTGCTGGAACTTATAAAAAAAAAAAAAAAATCAATATTTCCAACTGATTCTCATCCCCTCATCCTGTACATTAAAAAAAAACTTTGATTTAAACACCAGCTGGGCCGACAGTAAATTATTCAGAATTAAAATAAAATTTTAAGAAAGCAGGATCGCCTGGACTATGTATGAACTGCTGTGTTTCCCACACTTCCAGCTCTGGAAATAGGCTTGTCAGGAATTCCCGCTCAGTCACTTCAGAGCTAGATCTGGGATTGGCTAGAGGCTGCTCAAGACTAAATGTTTCCAGTGAGATCCTTTGGGCTCATCAATCAGCCTTTTACAGTGAAATGCTTTTCATCAGTTCAGTTCCAATCAGCTGTAATAACCTACAAAGAGAGAGATGAAAGCCCTGCAAGCGAACAAAGCAACTACTGCAAGTGTTTCTGAAATACTTACAATAACAAATGCGAGTGGAACACTTTCAGAAGGAAACATTTCTGCAAAAGGACACAAAACCATGACTGCAGCTGAAGCAGAATGGTTGGGCCAAGCAGAGTTTCATCCTCTGCCCTTGGCAGGATGTGTGCTGATGGCTGTGATTTAATTCTGGAGCCAAATCAAGGCAACTCATCGTGATACATCTGCTGAGTTTTGAGTATGTGTGGAGCAGGCATGGAGTGTGCTTTCCTGAGAGCTTTTCCTAGAAGCAAAACGCGTCGCAAAGATTTACACATCTGCCGTGTCACCTTCTGACACGGCCAATGAAAACCAAGGCATAACCCCGAGCAGGAATTTTGGTCGGGGGATATGCAAGGGGAGAAAGGAAGAGAAAATATTGAGAACTTTCACGGTGAATTATTAAGCGATATTTGGTAGACAGTAATTTCCAGTCCCAAATATATTTCTTTTTTAAAATGGCTTGAAAATTGTTCTTCTTTTTCTCTATCGGCTAACTGCATTCTTTGCATAATGAAAACAGTGGATGTGTGAGCTGTTGAATCTTCCGCTGTGAACCAACAATGCAGATCTGCAAGTATTTCCTTTTGTTGGGGCTTTTGTTGTCGTTTCGTTGATTATCCGTGGTGGTAGCAGCAGTTTGGCAGTGCCCTAGGCAACAGCAGAAGAAGGACATTATCATGTCCAGCCTACCATTACCTGCTGATTGCTTTTTCTCCGCAGCAAGAGAGCTGGTTCAAACATCAGCTTCAGGCTCTCTTAGCAGGAATTAAGAGTAGTAATTAGACACAGCCATGTGTTTTCAGATTAAAGAATTCAATATCTGAAAATGTAGGATCAGAAAAGAATGCAATGGCAAACTTTTCCCAAAATTTCATGTCCTACAGAGGAAGGAAATCACAGCCAGCCCAGGTGTGATGGCCTGGAGAAGCGATGCTTTGTGGCAGTAGAGGAGGACCTGCTGAATACATAATTTCCTACGAGGTGATGTTGCCCCTTGCACTTTGCATTGTGATTTTTCTGAGCCAGAATTGAACTGCAGTTGGAAACGGACCTTGGGTTCAATGGCAGACACATCTCCTGAGGTGCAGGTCCAACTCGTGGTGACCAGGGCAGGCAAGGACAGCAGGCACCACTCACCTTTGCCGGAAAAGGGGAGAAGGCACCAGGAGAAGGATTTGGCAATCAGCAGAAAATGGGCAATTAGGGAATGCTGCTGGATCTCACACGTGGTGTTAGGAGGGTCACAGCCCTAACACGCCTCTGTGGCTGTTGCTGCAAGATTTAAATCTGTTTGTCATTCGTATTCCCTCGGATGAAGAACGGCCAGAGTCCTGCTGGTAGAAGGATTTGAAAGGCAGTCACATCAAGCTTTCTTCCTTCCTTGTCTTTGTGTACCAATTACCTTGCAGAGAAAACGGATATTAAATGTTCAGTACAAGACAGAAAACCACCATCCAGGTGGGCTCAAACAAATCTTCAAATGTTGGAGATTCCCAGCGCAAGCGGAGGGCAACCTGCAAAGGTAAAACCTTTCCTCAGCCTTGCTTGATTTCCCCCTCACGGCACTTCTTAAACTAAAGTAAACAAAGCATTTATGTGACAGGGTGTGAATTCCTGTGTCCTGCAACAGCTGGTGCTGCTGTTCCCAGCCCGAGCTTGGCTACTTCTGCGCATTTCTCCAGGCAAAGTATAACAACAAGATGAATGTGCATGTATTTCTGTAAACAAACACACACACGCATGAATCTGTTCGCATTAGCCACGGGTGTAGGAGTGTATTTCTCTCCATTAGCCTTTACCCGTGCCGGGGATGAGGTGATGGGTCTGACAGGAGCCTCTGGTGTGTGCTTCAGTGCTGGCTGTTCCTGTGCTCGTGGAATATCTCCAGAGCAAACACGGCCAGCAAGAAGGTTGCTGTGCATCCTCCTGAGGAGAAAAGGTGCCTGTTACTTGTTAAATACCAAGCAGATAGAAAGCATCGCTTTTGTTTTACCTCCTCCTGTCTCTTTTTGTTGAGGAAAGGAAACCCACCTTCCCTGAGTGCTTCAGCCTTGTGTTTGCTAGATTGGATATTGCATTGGATCACACTGCGTTAATCTCCAGGATTTAATGGCAGGGTTCCCTTTCAGGACAGGTAGGATCTCCTGCCCATTTGAATAATTCCTTGTTTATTTCCCGTTCACATTTTCTCCCTGTGTTGCGCAGTGCATTCGTTTCTTTGCATCAGAAGGAAAGAGCTGCTTTTCACTCTGCTTTTGCAGACAGAAGGCAGCTGAGCACCAGAAATCAAGAAGCTTGGCTGGAGCCATCCTGCTCATTTGAGGTGCCTCATCGACACAGAACACAGCCATAATTCAAAGTGTCAAAGCTGAAGCTGTTTTGCCTCACCTGGACACCCCCTGGGAGTCGTACTCCTCAGTTTTGGCTTAAGCCAAAAGTTTGGGAAGACGAGGCTTTCCTGCGCTGATGTTCCACACCTCACTGCGACAGCTTCGCTCACAAGAGGCATTTTGTGACGCTCCAAAGTGAAGGGGCAGAGGAAAGATGCAATTCCTCAGGTGTTTAAAGCTCAGCATTTGTTGCTCAGACATTCCCACTGCCTTCTGGGTCAGCCTTACACCCATTGTGCTGTGCAGGACTGACCAGTATGCAGAAATTACCGCCTTCTCCAGCCTCAGGAGACTGAGGACAATTTAGCTGCATTAGCATGTAATTTTCCTCTCTGTAATTAACTCTGCTGTGCTGACACTGACGATCACTCACTTGCCGAGGTAGAACAGTTCTCTAAAAATATTTGCAAATAACTCATTCCTTTTCTGCTCTGCAGTGAAGTTCGGTATTTCTGCGCTGCTTTTCTTCTGAACACTTCCACCCTCAAGACAGAAGACGAGGGGAAATCATATCTCCTAGTCACAGGCTTTCTGTGGTGCCTTAAAACACCGTGTCATCCTTCAAGTGGGTACACGCTGCGCTAAAACAAACAACAATATTTTACCAGCAGAAGAATCTGAGCCATTATCCACCTCACTCCATAATTTGGGGAGTGCTACAGATTTGCAAAGCAGGCTGAGGGCAGGCTGAATTTGCAACGAGCTCTGAAGCTGCCAGTAGGAAACCTGTTTCCCTAGAAATTAATTCCGAACGAGGCTGGCTTTCCCTCCGATTGCTCATGCAGCACTGCCATCTCGTGGGTCCTTTCTGCTGCAGCTCTGCTCTGACAGCAAAGAGCCGGTGGGAAGAGCCTGCTAACCCCAGCAGAAGTAGTTCATGATGTTTAATTGTGATCCTGCCAAATGCCTACCTGGATGCATGAGCAGACTGCGCTTAGGTCACCTGCCAAAGCCTGTGGGAAGAAGATTTAGAGCACAAAGGGATCCTGCAAGCACGTGGACTTGAGGAAGCTCCCCAGAGGAAGTTTACCCTGCAAAGGCAACAGTCCAGTTGTATTTTCAAACAGAAAACAAATAACAGCGAATTACTATCTTCACCTTAAAAACAAACAAACACAAACCCAACACCCAACACAAAAACAAACAATGAAATGACAATGAAAGGGTGGTTGGATTAGGAAGAGGGCAAAGCTGGATGTACTAAAGCAATCAAAAAGCTGTTGGAGTGCTTTGTGAAGAGCCTGACTGGCGTTTAGCTTAGCACAGTCCTCCTTCCCCAAAGACCCGCACGCTTGTCAATGTGTGGCCCCCAAGGAATTCACAGCTAAGTATTTCAAAAGCATGGAATCCTCGCAGCGAGCCGTCAGGGGATGCGAAGGAATTCGAGCAGCATGGGATCATTGGCTGGCAAACACGCCGGCAGAGCCGGGCTGCGGCTGCAATTCCGCAGGTTTATGAATCACAGGTTTATGGAAATCAATGGGACGACGCACCTGCTCGAGATTACACAGGTGCTGACGTCTCTCCCTGAGTCAAGGCGGCATGGTGGAGAATAAATTACCCAGCCTGCCAAACTGACGTTATCAAGGAAGATGTGAGTTTGAGATTGGGGTGTCTTGATTGCGCTGAGATGCTGAAGGTGCTGCTGGATAACGCGCAAATAATCCATTAAAAAAAATCTTTTCATCTCCCAAGCTGGTCTGCGAGTTGTTGACAGCAGACTGTTTGCAGCGCAAATTTCTTTTGAGGCTGAGACATGATCTCTGTTCACAGATGTGATGGATAAACCTGTGCCCGTACCTGCCTGGTGACCCCAAAGAATGTTCAATTAGTGCTGCTGTTCGAGCCGTTTTGTGAGGGCTGGATTCTGTTTGCCGTCATCAAAGAACGGAAAGTCCTTGTGAGTACATTGCCACGCTGCCACCAAAACTGATTGTTGTGCATTCCTCCCAACACAAATCTTAGGTGATTTTTAAGTAAAGACTGTTATTATTGGTTATATAAACCTTATAGTTTTGCAATTTGCGGAGATTTTTAGAAAGAAAAGCTCCTTTCTGGCTCCTGCTTCCCTTTTCAATTGACTGAGAAGGCTTTGAATGTTAATGTCAACGCAATGGCATAAAAAGTGCCTGAGCTGCAGGCTTGAAAGAGTATTTTAACCCGAGGAGTTGGGTTTCTTTTTTGTTTGTTGGTCGAGTGACTGTCCATTTACTGCCTTCCACGTAGCAAAGCTGCTTTCTGAACCACCCAGCCATCCCTGCACCGGACACTTGTTTTCCTGCAGGAAGGAAGGCAAATGTAAGTATTTAATATCTTACAGCAAGTGCCATCTGAGTCTTCTGTGCCCCTGTGCAGAGTACTTTTTCAGGTTCTTACCGTAACGTAATATTTCCCTCGACAATTTGCAGATTAGGTGCACGTTTTCCTCTGGCTCCGAAGCAGAGAATACACGGTGAGGAAAAGGCAAGTCTGTGATTTCATGTTGAAATGTCAAACTACTACGGAGCTGGGCGTTTATCTTTTCTTTTCTACCCTCACATACTTTATTCTCCTCACATTATTCTTTTTCAGGAAACTAGGTGAGTCCTCAGAAGTGTGTGTGGACCTTTAAGTTCCATTTTGGACCACTACAGCCACTGGAAACCTCTGTGGACTTAATGAAGCGTCTCCTCCAACAAGGAGCCGAATGTCAGCTACAATAAAAAAGAAATACTGACCCTGGGGACCAGAAAAATGCTGCATCACGTCACTGTTTCTTGGGTTTTTCTCAGTGAAAAAACTTTGGGGTACCAACTGAAAAATCAGCCTGCCCACGTGTGCTGATCTCCAAAACGCCATCAGAGAGAGTCAGCCTCTGTCTCAAGAAGTCTGCCCGTGAAAGCAGAGGCTGGGCAAACAAAAAATCTCCCCAGAAAGGTGGAGGGATATTCTACAGCTCGTGGCTGCTTCATCACGGCCAAATTGAGCTGATTCTGCAAAAACTCCAGCCTGAGTGACTCTCGTGTCAACGACATCCTTCAAAGACAGCGTTTTCCAGCACCAAACAATCAGGCAGAGGCCGAACAAACACCAACCAAACAAACACAGAGGCCAGGCATTTTCAGTTGGTAGGAGTGGCACTCCCCAGAGCATCTGGATGGGTGCTTTTAGAAGCATTTCAGCATGTCAGAATCGTACCAGGAACCCTTGTGAAAGGAGCCCTCGTGACTGGATGTTGCATTACCCTCTTGAAACTCTTAATCACAACATTCCTTTCCCCTGGCAGGCAGGTGATGCCACATCCTTGCAGAGCCGTACCGCCTCACATTGCAGAAGAGCTGCTCCTGTTAGAAAACAAAAGGAAAAAACAAAAACAAAACAAAACAAAAAAAAATCAAACAAAAAAAAACCCCACACCCAGGGAGTGGCTGGGGAAGAGCTGAAATGAATCACGGACCACAGCAAGGTCCTTCCTTGCCATTCAAGCCTGACGGGTCGAATGCAGGAGATAAAATTTGAGGGGGAAATGAAAAAATATTGTCATAAGGGAGAAACACACTGATCATTGCAATTTTGTTTAGAGTTGCGCAAATAAAGGTTCATTCCAGTGATACTAACAGCTATTAGAGTTTATGACGACTGAAATTCAGAGTGACTACTGCATTTGGGCATACTTGAATAAAATTAATATCCATAGTCGCTTTCTATGTCATGTGTTGAAAACGGAGTGCTTTGTTCTCACCTGATTTTTGTGTGTTCCACAGTTTTTGCCTTATGCTTTGCTGGAGGAGATGAAGGGATTGATTTACAAGACATGACTCGCCAAGATTTACAGAGACAAAAGAAACTGAGCTAATTATAAGGGCTTTGAAGATAATTCAAATAATTCATCAAACCATATGCCGGGATATCAGGCAGTAATGGCAAGCTGGAAATATCCAGCAAAATCCTGAGGCTGTTAGAAATGTGATACCACACTCTGAACTCTGCTGGCGGCCTCATCAGAAGGCAATTCTGAGCATCATTCAAATACTCCAGGTTTCACCGGGCTCTCGAAGCAGGGATGGAAACCCAACCACCCAAGCTCCGAATCCATCCGCGATGCAACATTTCATTCCTCTTTCAGCTCCAGCAGATATTGCCATTGTGCAACGGATTTATCCAATCAAACCTGCTCAGCCCACCTTTCTGATGCGTTTACGAGGGAGGGTGCCAGGTGATCTCACGGGATTCTGCTCACACTGGGATGGGGCTCCCCTGACTCACGCCTTACCAGTGACGTTTTTCACCTGTTCAGATCACTGGGAGCACAACTTCTCGGGCAAGTTTAGCCAAAGTTTGTCAAGAGGGGCTAATGGAAGTGGGAGCTGCCTGAGAGGAAGGGGGTGTGATTTCAGGGAGTGTTGCACAGCTCCAGATTATGGGGACAGGTAAAGCATGGACTTGTTGCTTCTGAAAAAGAGTGAAATCAAGTTTTTGGGACAGACTAGAAAATTTTGGTTTAGTTGGGAAAAAAGAGATGGAGGGAAACCCACAGGTTATGTGCTGTTTTACAGATTGGTGTCTGTTGTGTGGAAACTGACGTACAAAGCATATAAAGAGGAAAATGTGTGTTTTATTCACTTCTAGAACTTGAGAAGATATTCAGAAAATTACTGCTGCAAATTTCGTATTTTATAAGAGATTGTGAGTAAAATGTATGCCGTTTAAATTTTGAGAAGTCTATATCAATTTTATAAAAGATCATGTGTAAAATGTATAGTGTTTAAATTTGGAGGAGTTTATATAAATTCACACACTCTTGGCCCAAGTTGCAAGTAATGGAACCAAAGGAAATAACCTCAAGCTGTGACAGGGGTGGTTTAGAGCAGATATCAGGAAAAGATTCCACGCTGAAAGGGTGGTCAAGCCTTGGAACAGGATGCCCAGGGAAGAGGCTGAGTCCCTGCTCCTGAAGGGAATTAAAAGATGTGTCCGTGTGGCGCTTGGGGACACGGTTTAGCGGTGGCCCTGGCAGTGCAGGGTTACCAGCTGAACCTGATGATCCCAAGGGTATTTTCCTGCCTAAATAATTTTATGGTTCTGTGATTCTACACACAGGTCGATTCATACACATAAGTGTAATCATAGTTTTTGAATGACTGCATCTCTGAAACAGCAATTGTAAAATCTGTACAGGGTACTTAAACTTTAAAAGCTGATATGGATGAGGTGAATGAATCAGTTTACTGTAAATAAATTATTAGACATGACTCTACCCAACTTTAGAGAGTTACAAGGAGTAAATTGTTCAAAGAAATACATAGGGATATGTATGACAAAAAAAAAAATAGTGACGCAGGCATTCATAAAAATAATTCCAGGAATTTCCTTAGATCCTGTCTTTTTATCTTCCTCAGAGAGGGTGTGAAGAAGCGCAGCATCAGGAAAATATATTTATTTCCTTTAAGATGCTTAAAAAGGCTTCTAAGGAAAACTTGGAATACGGTGGTTTAACTGAGTCCATTCTTTCTTTGAAAAGAGTCTCATCAGAGAAGAGGGTAAACCAGTTTTGAGAACACGTGGAGAACCTGAGTCTACAAAAATCCCTGTAGCTGTCACCCCACTCTATCATATTTGAAAAGTCACGTCAGTCACCCACATTTTTAAAAAAGGGCAGAAATGAACACGGTCCTTTACAACATCCTTGCCTCTGCAGTGGAGAGACATGGGATGGATGGATGGATGGATGGATGGATGGATGGATGGATGGATGGATGGATGGATGGATGGATGGATGGATGGATGAGGAATTGGCTGGATGGCCACATCCCGAGAGTGGCAGTTCATGTCTCAGTGTCCAAGAGGAGGCCAGCAATGTTCCTAAAGAATCCATACTGGCACCAATACTGTTCAAGAACTCCACTGATGGTGTGGATGGTGGGATCGAGGGCGCCCTCGGTGAGTTTGCACAGGAAGTTCCAGCACAGGAA
>VZRN01001864.1:361589-382391 GCA_013397935.1 Dasyornis broadbenti | reverse complement strand
AAAAAAAAAAAAAAAAAAAAAAAAAAAAAAAAAAAAGTTCATTGTCCCAATTAGATGAGAAGTGTTTTCTTCATGAAAACCACCCAAGCAAACTTGGAGGGAAAGGAGGGAACAGGCATAATCACAGTTACAGCTCAGAGTCAGACTGAAGATCAGTGTCTGGGAAAAAAAATACACACTGATTTATAGCTTCAAAGACAAAGGCAAATGATGGGTTGTGTAAATCACATCAGACACAAATTTACCATTATTGCTATGCAAAACTAGGAAACAACACTGTCAGGGTGCTGAGGTTGTTTATGGCAGCCCTAATCCTATGAAGACTCAGCAATGAGCTGATGTAAATAAATCTACTGTCTTCAAACATGCCTCACAGGTTTAAAGTTAAGCACATTCTTAACTATCTGCAAGATGATAGCCCAAAACCCCAAATTATGTTCTCTTTTTCTAACCAGCAAGTTAACAGTCTCTATTTTCCATAGCAGAGTTAGTATCCTATCACTGAAAAAAGGGGTATTATCACAAAAGTTAAATGGTTTGGGAAATCAGAAGATAGATACTAACAATTTCTAAAACTTGTCACTCATTTAGCACAGATTCCTGTTATGGTACACCCAAGAGTCCATCTTAGAGCCTTGGAATCAGATTCTTCCTCACACAGGAAGTGTATGACCTGTAAGGGAACAATGCGGTGTGCAATCCAAAGAGGGTGGGAGTGTGCTGTAGACCCAGGGAAATCTGTGCTCCAGCACAGCTGGGGACCACGTTTCAGCCTCTTGCTAGAGCCTGAAAGGATGTTTTACGAAGATGTTGTTCTTCCCCCCACTTATATGTGTCCTGGGGAAGAGGGAGGCTGCTCTGGTTTTGCTTTGGAAGCCAACAGGAGCTGCCAGATGCAGGGATACGCTCATCCAAATGTTTCTGGTGGTCTTTTAAAAATGCTGTTGAGTGGAGCTTCTGTGGAACAAGGGCTCGTGGGAGATGTTGAGACAAGATTGTGTGGGTTTCAGTGTATCTTGCTATGACTTCTTGCAAGCCCTGGAGCATAAAGGTTTTCACTCAGCCTAGTACGTCCAGGTGAGCTTTCTTGCTCCATAACACAACCTAAAGTCACTTTAGAATGAAAATGAAGAACCAGCATCTTCACCTATTACCATTAGTCTGCTAAACCAGGGCTGCTGATATCTTCTCAGTCGTGACCAGTGACAGGACCCAAGCGACCAGCATGAAGCTGAGTATGGGGAGGTTTAGGTTGGATATTAGGTAAAGGTTCTTCACCCAGAGGCTGGCTGGGCACTGAATAGGCTCCCAAGGGCATTGGGCACAACACCAACCTGACAGAGGCATTTGGACAATGGCCTCAGACACATGGTGGGATTGTTGGGATTGTTGTGTGCAGGATCAGGATCTGGACTTCAGTGATCCTTGTGAGTCCCTTGCAGCTCAGGATATTCTATCATTCTGTGATTTTATGCTCAGCTCTAGCATGTTATGAAGGAAGAAACATCACTGACTGAAAGAAATGCTTGAATTCTCTCACCTGTGGTGTTAAAGTGGCCTTGGAGCATCACAGAATTTGGGAGGGTTGATGCCCAAGAGGGAGAGTATTAATGACACACTGACTAACAGTAACTGGATGAAAGGGCAGATCTTTCTCCATTTGCTGCTGACCTAATTCAGAACTGATTTATTGTACACAACTAATTTGCATTCAGTCTCCCTCTGAGCTGTGAGGCCAGAAAATGGTGTTCCTTGCTGCCTGCACACACACTGGAAGAGGGCCCTTCTTTCAAGGACCACTCAGGCTCTCCCAGTGTTGTGGGTATTATCAGGGTTGTAAAGATCAAGGAAAAAGAGGTGCCAAACTCCTTCCTGTGTTGTCCGTAAAGTTTCACTGTGCAAAACTTCCATTACCTTTCAGAGCAGATTCCTCAGGTAAAATTACAGTCAGCTTTCATACTTAAGAAAGAAATTAACTCTTGCATTGCAGCCTCTGCTGTGATAACGGATGCTTTGTTTGAGCTGCCAAAAAAATGATAGTGCTTACTGGTGCAGTATTTCTCCCCATGTATGAACATCAATGTTATCCTGTCTGAAAGATTTCAAAATCCTTTCTAAATTTACTCTCCAAGATGTCCTTGTAATGCTCTGTGATTCTCAGCAATCAAAATGAGATACTGTGTGGTTTATGCCACTGCAGCTTTTCTTGGAAAATGGACCACAAGATCAAAGAACCCTACTGTTTCTGCCCTCATCCTCACCTGTGTTGCTGTACGATCTGTAGGATGGGGTTAGGCATCACAGTCTGACTGCAGTCATTGGTGCAAACCCAGAACAGAACTGAACACAGGTGCCTGCTGCCACAGACAACTTACAACGCACCTCTTAGGTTTATCTAAACCTTTAGACTTACCTGACTGTAAGAGGAGAGACAACAGATGGAGGCAGCAAACAGATGGAGAAGCACAAACTAGCACTGAGACAATCATGCTAATTGTAATGGGCAAAATGCACAGCACACTGGGTGCCTTGCCATGGCCATTACTCTGCGTCATCAGCAGGGAAAAAAAAAAGGCATGGGAAAACAGGGCTGCAATGTGCACGCTCAGGATGCTTCATTTCAGGGTCTTCAGAAGTCTAATGGCATCAGCAATATCGAAGGTCCCTATAAAACCAGTGGAAAGAGACAGGTAACTCCAGAGAGGGATGGGTTTTTAAATAAAAACATTTAAATAACAGTGTCTTCCAGAGGTGTTTCTCTAGTCTATCAGTGGCACTGAGTAGTGAGACAGGCAAGGAGACAATTCGTCCTGTCTGGATGTATATTTTAAGGACCAATTTTTAGTAAAACAAAACCAATCAAGAGGAAAAATTAAGACCAAGAGCTGCCAGTGCCTGATCCTCTTCACAACACTGCAAAGAGTCACCTGAAAAAGCTGCTGAGGCAATTTTGAGTAAACCTTTCAAAACACGGAGAATAAAGCTAAGGAAAGAAATGTCACTCCTTCAGCCATTCCATGGGTAAAAGAGATTGATAGGAATTGTGGTACACATAGACACGCATGCACACACACACACACACATTTATATCTTTCCAATTAAGAAGGAAAAATATAGAATCTGCTGGGTTGAACAGGAGCACTAGTGAATTATCTAGTCCATCCTTTTGCCTGGGGCAAGACTGATTTAATTATCTCTAACACTTCTCTGATGGATGAGTGTCAAACCTTCCCTTGACTATCTCCAATGAAGGTGATCTGACTACCTCCCTTGGGTGACTTGCTTCATTGCCTTAAATGTACTAATAGTTATGAAGTTTTCCATAACAGTCAACCTAAATATTCAGGGCTTCATTTAGAACCTATCACTCTTTTTTTTTTTTTTTTTTTGGCTTTTTTTTTTTTTTTTGTTCTCACTGACTAATGAGGATAATTGGTTCCTCTCCTTTTTCAGGGACATGCCTTTATGTGTTTATGGACATTCATCATGACTCCCTTTAGTCTTTTCCTCTCCAGACAGGACGTGCCTGGTTGTCTGAAACTTCAGTGGTAAGAAGCCCGAGGCAGAAAGAGGAACGTGTTGCGAAAGGCAGAAATGCGAGCATTTTTTAAGGTAAAGAGGAATACTGGGCATTTTGCATTGCGAGAGATTCAACAACTTCCACGAATATGAGGAGTGTGAAGCCAAACCAGGAAACATAACTTAAAACTAAAATGAGTCACAAATGCAAAATAACATGCACCTGCATGGGAAACCACGTGAAGGAATCTGTCAGGGGATGACGCAAACAAGGGTCCCACCACACCCCATAACTATGTGGAAAAAGACAGGGATCTGTTGACCAACCTCATAAGCAGTAAGTTGAAGAGCAAAAGGGAATTCCCAAGGATATGTTCCCAACACAAATAAAGTTTGCATAGCTAGGATTTGTTGCTTTGAGACCCTTCCACTTCTTAGAATTTACCCTGTCATCTCCTCATCTCTGATTTAATTTTGAAGAGCAGACAATAGGTTCCTCGCAAAGAGCTATTTAAAAGGTTAAAAAGGGGAGAGGGACACCAGTAAAGCCTTCTTTGCATTTTATTCTGTCATGAGAGTTAGCTGTCCCTCAGCCTATTCAGTCTGAAATGGCATCAACACTCCATAGAGGCCAATTCATTCTCCTGTTCCTGAAGTGCAAACAATTCGTAGAATAAAACAGCACCAGAAAGCAAGAGGAAAATCTCTGTGGGGCTGCCAAGAACCTTGCTGCATGCAGTGAAATCACCGGACTTCAAAACAGGAAGGAAGGGGGTTTACTCAGGCCTTAATGGATGGCTCAGGCACTGGACATGGAACTGTCTGAGGTATTCAGTGAGCCTCTACGCCTACAGCACAGAGCTTGCCACAGTCCTTATTGAGGTTTTTTTCACAACATCATTATTCCTGCTTCATGGACGGTAAATTTAGGCAAAGTGAGAGTAAAACCCAGATTGTCAGACAGACTTTTTCTGATTACACAAAGTTTTGAGCAATCAGGCTCCCAAACACTTGAGAAGCTGAGCTCTAGCCAGAAAAGATCTGGAAAATCTTTCTGCTGTAACTTGGATTATTTCCACTTTCTCAGACTGTCCTTTTAGCAAGCTAGCACTCCCACATCATCACCAGCTGAAAGAAAAATATGCTTACACCTTCAACATCTCCACAGGAAACCCTACACCTTAACTGAAACTATCAGCAAAAACTGGGATGGAACTTCTCAAACCGTGAAAGGTGAACTGCATCAGCTGACATGGGGCTGCTTGTGCCCTCTGATACCTATGCAATAATGGTGCTTCCTCCTATCTTTGCTTTTTCATGTTCCTGAAAGCCAGACTGAAATACACACTACTGAAAGCGGACCTATAACCCGTGGTCTGATGCAGAACAAGGCAATGTTTTGGCCAGGGGTGTGTGGCTACCTCCGACAAAGCTGAGCTCTAAAGCTCTGCTGCTTACTCTGGCAGGATCCCTTCCTTAGGTTCATATCTCTTCCCAAGTCTCATAATCTGTGATTCTACTAATATTGGACTAATTCAGATGTAGATCACAGGACAGCAATTCACCAGTGTGAATAGATTTTCAGTGTCCAGAAACAGGATATCACAGAAATGACAACTGAAGCAAGGTGTTCCTAGTCCCCGAGCAGTATCCCAGTCTCTGTACTTTCCTTGCCGTGAAATCAGCAATTGACCCCATCCATACTTTCACTCCCAGAAGTAAAACTATTTTGAAGAGGGTCTGGGGCAAGCTAAGAAGATGAATCCTCTACCTTATCAGACGCTATAAATGGCTGCTGGGAAGTCTTGAGAGATTACCTACAGACTGGATATCTCGGCTTCGTACTGAAGAAGCAGCACTTGACTGTTGACATTTGTTATTAATGTTGAAGAGCAAAATGCCGGTGGTATTTTTATTTGGTATTTGTGTATCCCTAGTGCCTCGTCTGCTGCATCCTGGGCTCTGTCCTGCTCTCACTGACGTCAATAAGTGTCTTGCCAATAGAAAGGAGGCTCCCCATTGGCTGTTTCTCCAAACACTCTATGAATCTACTCTTATTTCTCAAGGCTTATCTGATTACGATTGGGAAAATAATTTTCTTGGGTTGGCACTTGCAATGCCCTGTCTTTATTGAGCCTGAGTCAGGAACAAAGTGTTTCAGGTCTTGCCTTGCCTTATAATGAAGGACATTCAGTAGTGTTAATATCTTCGTTTCTAAGACTTTTGTATATCAATTCGAGTACATGGAAATTCTTTTGACAGTGGAGGCAGATACAGTCTCTAGGGCCTTTCTTGGCTAGATCCTTTACCTAGGTGTCTTCCCACTCCTCCCCTGGAGAGAGAGGGAGGATGTGTCATTAAGACAAGTCACAGATTTTTTATTAAAAACACTTTCACTGCTGTGATGTTTGAAAGCTTGAACAGGAACATCAGCTAAAACATATGACCTGAATGAGTCAATGCTAAGAAAGAAAAATAATGTCCTGAAAATGGGAAAGGAGCTTTGAGACTCCAAAGACTTGTGAAATGGAATTTTCTCTCTATAAAAGTGAGTTAAATGATGGGAAAAGGTGACAGACGAATAGTCCTGCAGGCAAATGTTCCCTGCTAGTCCCCAAGCATGACTAGAAGGGGGAGCAGTTGCACATTTTTCCGTAAGACCGTTTGACCTGAGGGCTTTCACTCTGCTCAGAAACGTCAGTACCTGATAAGTAGTTTGCCATCAGATGCAAGCCCAGTTTTGGCTTCTTCCAGAGACTGTTCACTCATTTCAGTGACGACCAAACAGTAGAAGCTTGGAAAAAGCAGACACCCATGAAGACCACTAACCATCTGGTAGAAATTTCCTTGAAAACTACTCATACCTGTGTTCACTTGTGAAAGATTTACTTCGCTAATTGATAATTCCCTTCCAGAGGGTAAAATATGTTGTAGGATACAGAATACTATGACACAAGACAGAGAGAAACTCTCTGACCATTAAAACATGGGTCTGAACTCCAAAGTATGCATGTTTGGTTCTTTGATAATTAACTCAGATTCCTCCTGTGATATTGTACCTTTGCGTCTCTCCCTCATTGTTCATTATCTGTTCATCAATGAGGATTGCAACTCCTCTGACACCTTGTGAATCTGGGCTGTAAGAAAATCATGTGTCACAGGCAATAAAATGTACCATGATGAGCATCTTATCTTGGATTTATCATACTTGGATTTTTCTGGCATCTTACATGTTCTTGATCAAACATCACTGTATTTCATTGGCTCAGCGAATGAACCAGCCTTCATGATATCCATGTGGTTTCACAGATTTTCTAGATCTCTCTTAAAAGCCAGTGAGTTAAGGTTTGGGGACACTCGCATGAGCTCAGAACAGCAAAGCTCATTCTGAGGTCAGCCCAAAGCTCTCCCATACCCGCAAAACCCTCAGTCCATGACTGTTGATTAATGGAATACAATGAGTACTTCTAATTAAGTGTTTGGAGTGCCTCACAGATTCACATCCCCACAAATGAGTAGGACTTCTGAACTTTCCTTTTTCCTTCTAGAGATCTTGAAATAAACCAAGAGCCCAAGGATCCCAACTCAACCTGCTCTTTAATTGCCAGCAAACCTTAATGCTACCCCTGAACACCTTCAAATGGCAGAGAAGTTTTGTTTTGATGCCAGCCCAACACCCTGTCTACCCTCACAGTCATTTTGGAGCATCAGCATCTCTGTCAGTCTTGCAGCCATTGAAAATCTCTTTGATCTCTACAGCAATTCTGAGATTGTCATTTCCTTACTTGCTCACATGCTTTCCCATAATCTCTCTTCTAGATATGTCAATCAACAAGACAACCAACACAAAGTTTTTTTTCCCTCTAAATCTATTTAGGCCTCTCTCAACCTTACTTATACTTGTATATTAATTTAACACATCTGGGGGATCTCTGATGCATGGATACAACAACATATTTTTCTTTCCCCCCCCCCCCCCACTATCCAGCTTGCCCTTGTTTTCCCCCTTTGATGTGCAATAATGAGGTGGCACAGGGGAAATGTCTTTAATCAATTGCAGAAACTTATAGCACTATCAGGATTGCATGCATCTCAAAACACTTTATCACTGTCTCTTTCCAGCGTTCATAATTCTGATGTATCTGGTGTACCAGTGTCATGTCATTCTATTACATTAAACAATCTAACATAACAACTGAACACAGTGAAATGATTAAATGCTAGCCTGCTTCAGAAAATATAAAAAGATAATACACTTGTTTTCATCTAGGAAAGCTGCTATTAGTTCATTCTGTGGTTTCACATGATTAGAGGGAGAACTAGATAAGCAGGTAGACAGACAGACCAAACATGAGCACATTGTGCCTGGGGAAATGCAGCTCAGGTTTCTTAGCTTAGGTTGTCCATTTGGACAAATGAATAATAGCAGAAAGATTTCTCGTATTTTGTTAATTGCAAATAAGATGGGAGATCAGAAAAAACTTACTTCATGTCTCTGTTTCTGGGGGTTTTTCTTTTTTCTTTTTTTTTCTTTTTTTTTTTCTTATTTATTTTTTATTTGTGTATTAATATGTTTTACATTTGTTCCAAAAACAGTAGCCCCTTAAAATCTTCAAACCCACCTCATGTTTTTATTCATACTGCATCTCGCCTTACTTTAGATGTGTTCCCAATAAAAGTGATTTTGCTGCAGTCAAAAGTCCAACCATAACTCACCTAGCCACTTTGAGTTAGTTTTGATTTAGCTGGCTGTGTAGCTCTGCATGTCAGAGCTCAGCTGCACTACTGTCACAGTATTTATTTCCCCCCTTTTCCCTTCTCTGGCAAGGTTTATAGCCCACACCAAAACCCTCAAACTAGCATGGCTATGTGGCTGTTGTAGCTGATAGCTACTTCCAAGCTTGCCCAGAGCCACACAACTGCCAACTACACCTTTGTCTGCAGAGGACACATACAAAAATGGCCTTGGTGTAATTAAACCCTCAGCATAAATGTTCCGTATGGGAAGGTTCTAAGAATGGATTTATATGCAGATAGTCATTTACATAGTTGGCAGTGGTGAATCCAGAAAATTTCAGGAATGTCATCAGGCAGGAAAGAGGGTTGTGTTATATGTGATAAACTTCTGACAAAGGTTTATGTGTATTGCATGTATTTATTGCCCATGACAGTGACTGACTCCAGTATAGGCTTATTCTGGACTTAGGATTTTTACTGACAGCCTGGGGAGAAAAACAAGACTAGAGGCAAAATACTATCCATGTAAAATTTTTTATACCTCTAATTGTTCACTTTATAATTCTTGAACAAATCAGGTCTGTCTGTTGAGTCAAAAATCTCACCTGATCACACTTTCTCACACACTCACACCCCTTTTCCCTTTCCTGCCATACTCCAGCCACATTAACCCAGGGGCATTCCACAGTCATTTCTTTGTTAACCTGTATTTCATCACTGTGACTTGGTATGTGGTACACTTTGTTGGCATTGGTCTGGAAAAAGCAGCCTGGAAGTTCTACAAGGACAAATGGAAATATCCTGAGAAGGGGAAAAAAGTCTTTGCAGCATCCTAAGGGGGCCCACAGGGAAGCCAGAGAGGAACTCCCAGCCAGCAACTGTAGTGATAGGACAGTGGGGAATGAGTAAAAATTGAAAGAGAGGAAATTTAGGTTAGATATTAGGAACAAATTTTTCATTGTGAGGGTGGTGAACAGGTTACCCAGAGAAGATGTGGATACCCCAACCCTGGTGGGCTTCAAAGCCAGGTTGAATAAGGCCCTGAGCAATCTGGTCTTGTGGAAGGTGTTCCAGCCCATGGCAGATGGGGTTGGGACTCGATGACCTTTAAGGTCCATTCCAACTCTTAACATCTTATGATTCTGTGACTCTATGACTACCCTTCTCCCGAGGATGTGTCTAGGATCATTGAGACATTTTCTAAGCTCTTCCAACTGTGAATAATTTACAATTAAAGAATTATTCTTTATAAAATTGGTAATCAAAACCAGTCTGGGGTTAACAGCATTATCTGAAATCATAACTTAGGGCATTTATCTCTGGGCTGGAAGATACAGGGATCACAATTATTGATGCTGTTTGGTTGTCGATGGCTTTCTTTACTGTGGACTCCATGGTGGGATAAATAAGGCCAAGCAGACCAAATGTCATGGGCTCAAAGTGTGAGTGACTAATGAAAGAATAGAGTTATTGATTCACACTGGGCAGAAGTAATTTTTGTGTTAAAACCTTGGCATCCCCATTCCTTGAAAAGCCAGTGGCACTGTGTCATCCAAGAGTGTCTGATATGCTGCTGAGAGCATGCCCAATGCCAGTCACTCACAGGACTATATCTTTCCAAAAAAATATTAAATGATTTTATGGATTTAATAATACATATATAAAAATATATATACCATGTAAGAGATTTGCTGCATTAGCAGCAGCAACTGATTTCTAGCAATCTTATCTCTGGGTCATCCTTCATGTATATGCACATACAATACCAATTACACTCCATAACACTTGAAATAGAACCAGTAAATGTACGTGTAATTCATCAATGAAACGACACAGATTTTTCTAGTGATGCTTGACCCTATATTTTTCTTTCCTCCTTCTGCTTCTATTGTGTTCATTCATCATGTTATAGATCCATTCAAATCATAAACTCTTGAGGGTAAGATTTTTGTCCTTAATTTGTTTCTGAAAAACCTTGGTTACTATTATATACATAATAAAGAACGACACTTTTCCCTAAACCCATGTAACCCTCAGTGCAACCAAAACCAAGGTCATTCACCTGTCTGAAACTGAGTCATTGAAGCATAGTAGCCAAGCTAAGATGACTAAACTGGCAATCAGACTCAAAAACTCCAGCATGGGGGTGAATAACATAGAATCAAAGCTCTCTAAGTGATGTAGTATTTTAATCACTTGTGCTCAGACATTAAATAATTCTGCAATATAATTCACCAGTAAATGTCTCAGATCTATAAAAATTTCAAAGAGCTTAAGCCCCACTGATTTCAATGACTAAGAAACTAGAATGTCTTGTGGATGGAGATCTACAACTGAAGGCTGCAAACTTGGTACTCTAAATACACTAAACAAGTGGGTATTCGGTGTAACAGTCTGACATACTGCGGTGGAGAAGTCCCAGGTTTATTTTGATTTAATACCTTTGTGAGTGAGAACAGAACTAATACTGTTCATTTTGATGGACCAAATGGGGAAGGAAAGGTGTCTGTGCAAAGCTTTAGTACTTTCATACATGTATTTCTCTGATGCAAATCCAATCCGAGGACAGCTCACCCTGAAATCTTCCAGAGGAAGGCTGCCAGCAAAGGATGAAAGGGTGAGGCTCAAGAAAGAAGATAACAGGGAGGAACCTTCCCTTTGGTTTTGTAAGGCCCCCACATCTCCTTCTTGACCTCCTGTTAAGGACTACAACTCCTCCCACAAGGACAAATTCTGCTCAGCACTCTGGTTTGCCATTTTTAAATCAATTGTCACTTGTGAAACTAATAATCAGTTTCCACAAAAACTTTTCCCTTGTAACTGTGGTAAAATGAGGTGGTTGTGAGACATGGGTGCGGGATAACTCTTCAAAGATTTGATATGAAGCACTGCAGCAAGAGGTTTTGCCTCATGTGAGTAGGCCCCATGGCCTACTCACACCTTCTTTAAGCAACTGGTAGCTGGAACAAGGGGGGGAAATAGGCACAGAAGAATAAAGAAATTGGCTGAGGTTTATATCCTAAAAAAAAAAAAAAAAATCCACTGTAATTAGAAGTTAGAAGCTAGTCTTTGTTTTAATTCTCTCTCTTTTTTTTTTCCACAGTCTTTATCAGGCTTCTACAGGATTGGCAGCCTGAAGCGAAATGGTATCAGGTATCTTGTTAATCATTCTTGTCATATATATCGTATCACAGCATTCACTGGGTGTCCACATGGGTTAAATTAACAAACGCGCAAAGAGACAAACATTGAAACAAAGTAAAGGAGTAAAGTACGAGCTGAAAATAGACTGTGTTAAGGCAATAGTATTTTCTTTATGGTACCACAATTCATTGACAGCTACTGAACTTCCTTAGTCTAACAACCCTGAATTTGCCATCCCATTAAAAAAACCAAAAGGATAGTAAAGACAAACACATAGCTGTACCAACAGGAAACAGACAGTAGGATATTATGTACATCTTGATATATGAGTTAGCAAAACCGCAACAGTATATACATACCCAAACAATCCAGGATAAGTTAAAAAAATTTGGTTTTGTCTACAACAAACCCAGAAAAGATATTCACCAGCTTTAGAGAATAGTCACAGTGACAATGAAAGGATCTTGTTTCCCAGATGTCTTTCTGGGATGACATTTGTTCACTTTTTTTTTTTTTTAATTATTTTTTTGCCATTAGCCGGTGCCCAATACGATGAGCCAGTTATGAGCTCTTCATTCAGCTAAGAGAACACCCAGATGACTTGGTAATGACCAATATAGGGTGGTGGTTCTCCCCCCATTCTCTCTCTTTCTCTCTGACTCATTTTCAGGATTTCTTGTCTGACCTTGTTGGACAAATTTTATAACTCCACCGTGGAAGGTTACAAGACATCAGGGCTTTTAATTCCAAGTGCAGCGTTTCCTCTCCCCACCAAAGTTAGCTGGCAGTTCCAAGAAATAAATGACTTTTGCTGGGCTCTTAAATAATATGATTTGCATGCTTGAAATGAGATCACCAAAGTAATTGTAGAATATTGCTTGCCATTACAGTCATTAAAAACAGGCAGATGTAGGATCATTCTCATGGAAAACTTTCCTGCTGGGTTTTCATGGAGATAAGTGCACAAAATCCACTTCTGAAAAGATGTTGAATAGAATGAATTTGCCATTCACTGACTGTCTGATGATGATTTGCTTGTTAATTGGGAGTTTAGGCTTTAGAGAAACCTTAACAAATGTGATTGCTAAATTCTGGAGGTTGCCTCCCTCTTTGCAAGCCATATTTACAGCTATAAATTCTTCTTTCATTGTATAGCATTTTAGTAGAGATTTGTCAGTGGGGAAATACAACACTACTCATTTTTATGGAGGGACTTCCAAAGGTATTTTCAACTTCATTGCATGGCAAGAATGTGTTAATTTAATTCATAAAGGTGTTTAACTCTGTGCTTAATTTTAAGCACAAGCTTAAATCTTAATGTCTTAGTGATTTCAGCAAGTGTTTAAATGTGAGCAGTGTTTTCCCATCCAAAAATGTCCTAAAAACCTATGTCACATGTAGTTAATTATTTACCTTTGTGGGGGGTGATACTAACAGAGATGTACATCAATAACTAAACTTGGCCACAGAACATTTAACCAAATGTCTGCTCAGTGTTACTTCTGGGAAGCAATTGCCTGACGCAGAATCCCAGAATGGTTTGGATTGGAAGGGACCTTAAGGATTACCCGGTTCCAATCCCCTGCCAAGGGCAGGGACACTTTCCACTATCCCAGGTTGCTCCCAGCCCCATCCAGTCTGACCTTGGGCACTGCCAGGGATGGGGCATTCACAGCTTCTCTGGGCAGCCTGTGCCATGGCCTCACCACACTCACAGTGAAAAAATCTCTGTCTAGTATCTCCTTACAAGACAAAACACTGGTTTCAGTGAAGAAAAAAAATAAAAAGAAAGAAAACGGTTATTGTTTATGGGATTACAATTGGAGTGAATTGCATAGGAGATCCAAACCCCCAAAATAACTGGTCAAAGCTGGGAAACTGATACTTACTGAAGACCACCTCTGCAAAGAGCCTTTCCAAACCAGGAGGAGAAGGAGCCATGGGCTGGCTCTGACATTGCTTTTCTCCCTCTGAAATCTGGTGCACCTCACGCTGTGTGCATCGAGGCAGAGTGGCTGAATCCTCACTCCACACACCAGCCTTTGGGTCCAGCAAAAGGCTCATGAGTGCCCCCCAGCTCTCTACCACGGCCTCAAAAACTTTTTCATCTCTGGAAAAGGGATTTGAGATTTGGAAGATATGCCCATAAGGTACCACATGTGCCAACACAGCAGAGATTGATGAAAGTAGGAAAAGGTCAGTCAAAAGTAGAGGGTTAGCAGCAGCAAAACTGCTGGATTTCTTGGCAAATTCTTCTCTTCATCCCTCCCCCTTTTTAAAAGAGGAAACTAATTTCTAAGCTACAGCACCGTGTGTCCCAGGGTACAGCCTGCACTGCAGAATGCCTCCTCACCACTGGCTGCAGGACAAGCTCAGTACCTGGATTTTCTCTGGGATTTATGGGCACAATGAATAGTTCTGCCTAACGGTGACTTTCCTGCTCCTCCCTGCTCTTTGAGATGGAGAAACTGAGTCTCAGGGAGCCGAAACAGCTCACCCAAGGTCAGTAAAAAAGACAGAAGCAGAACCCAGGAGTCCTGCTTGCCCCTTCCCTCTGCTGTAACCACTAAATCCCCCAATCAATAATGAATCTGTTACAGCAGTCTCATATTATACCTAATGTCAGGGGGAGGGAAAAAAAAAAAAAAGAAAAGAAGAAGAAGAAGAAGGGAAGAGAAGAAGTTGTAATAAAAACACATAGGATAGAGATACACATTTCTCTTTAGAGCAATAAATCTTTCCAAAAGGAAGTTGGTTGAAATTCTTTACGTTAAAAAAATGAGGTCCACGGGGACTCCAAATTTCAGTTCGATTTTTAGCTGAGGCATTTTTTTTCTTTATCAAACACTTGGTGCTGTAATGTGATAAGGGCCCCATGCAGACCATAAAACTAATTTATCATCTGTAAGGTGTACAAAGAAAATGGTAACTGCCTGCTTGTCTGCTTGACATATGAGGTCATTTTTGCCGCTAGCTTTCTAATACTGAGCAATTTTATCAGCTATTTATATACATTAATTGTAGGCACCCATATGTTCACCGTTGTATTTAATAATGCATTGCATTGAATATGCATTCCTTAAGTTTTAGCATGCCGTGTGCATCTTTTATTTAACTGTTTGGTTTGCCTATTAAAGCCCATTATTCTGTTCTGCCATGTAACCCTTCCTCTCTTGAAGGGGTTTATATTTCTTTAAATCTTGCTCACCACGTTGAAAGTCAGTGGTGTGAACAAGGCCACCTCTCTCGTCCCGAAGGAATAGCAGCAAAACAAGCAAAATCGGGGCCATGGTCCACTTAATAATACTAAACAAAAAGGATTATTCAATGAGCCTCTTTCCTCAAGGGACAGCAATGCGTTCATGCGCTGTGGTGTGCACACAGACATGCCTCTCTATCAATATGGGAAGGGAATGAAACAGGGGCCAGATTCTGACGCCAGCTCAAGCTACACCAGAGCTCCCGTCGGTGGAAATGAGAGCAGGAGCTTGGCTAAGCACATAAAACACCACAAACATCTGCAGAACCCTCCTCTGAACGATGGCTGTGGGAGGAGAAAGACTTTACCCTCTGCCATGAATCCCTGCTTGGGTCTAGAGCAGCATCGTGTATCATACACAGTAACTCTGGAGTGTCCTAATCCGTGCTGACAACTCTCCCCGCAAGAAAGTGGAAACTGAGGGAGAAAAATCCAATTATTTGTAGGTAGCAGCTCTGGGAGGGACTGTTTCTCCTCAAACCCCCTTTCTGTAGTGCAGCTTCTTGACTTTCCCTTCCAAGTTCCTACACAACTCTGGTGTTCTTTTATGTCTGATCTATAGCAGCAGCAAATATTACAAACATTTTCCAGCTCTGTGAAGCTGGATGGAGCATCTGGAAGGGAAGGACTGTCCATTTGCTCACATCATAACTTGGAAAATGAGTTACACACATGTGGGAGAAAAAGGACATTATCTTGAAGAAAGCCTTTGCAAAAATCAGGTGCCTTCCTGTAAGAAGCACCAAACCTGTTTCACAGATTCAAAACTTCCCAGCATCTGGTCTTATCAAAATGGTGCTCTGAGTATCACATCCTAAACTGGGTAGAGAAAATCTCCATTGCTGCCTTTCCAGGACAGGATGAGAAGCCCTCAATCATGTAACCTATGCACTGTGCTGCCATCAGATGTAAGGAGCTGTTGGCTGGCCTCAGAGATGTACTCTGATGTTTTCTACAGATCTGAATTTTAAGCTCCTGGTTGTATTTGCAAGGAGTAAAGGAATACTATATATTGACAAACACTAGTTTTCAGGCAGAAACAGATTCCTTATGGCATTCAAAAACATGTCAAGAAAAATATTTAGGGGAAAAAAGTTTAGTCTTTATGATTTACACTTTGTTGCCTTCCTTCAAGTCCTCTTAAACCTGAAAATCCAAAGCTGCTCTTTAAAAACTTCACAAATTACATCTCAATAGAAAATGAATTTCCCAAAGGCTAAACTTCCAGGTTTTGTTTTTGAAAAGAAGATTCTCTAGCAATTTGGGCTGTCTTTGTAAGAGGTTTTTATTGTCTTCCACCAGGTAATGAAAAGCCTAAGTGGAGTTTGTGGGCAACAGGTCTGAAACAACAGAGATGCTTTCTGACAGCTGAGTACGCCAGTGATCCTTCCCAGAGACCACGGTAAGAGCCTGTGAGTGCCTCAGAGCTGCACTAGCCTTCAGCCTTGTATGTCAAATTCAAACAAACTTCTGGCTTAGGTCTGTGTGTGATTAAATGATGAAGAGGAACATTTTCCTCCAGGCATTCTGTTTAGTGTGTTAAAGGGCTTTTCATCTAAATATTTTTTTTGTTTGTTTGTTTCATCTAGTGTCAATGAAAGGTGCTGACAGATAGCCTCTGCCTCCCTGCAGAACGTCTGGAAAAGCTTCCAGCCTGTACTGGCCCATCCATGTTTCTCAGCATGACACATAAATATCACCTCTGTGAAGGAAAGTACATTCTGGATACTATGCAAGCACCAAATTCATCCTTGGGTAATTGTACTGAGTTGTTATCTAGCATATTTCATACTGAGATCTTGAAGCATGTTACGAACAAGCATCGTGATTCACTTAGAAAACAGAGGGATGGGAAGGGAAATATGATCAGTGCAACAGAGCTGGGCAGCAGCATACAGCTAGGGAATTCTTTAACCCTTCCTGAATTTTAACCCCTCATCAAATTTGCACTGGTTCTAGCTAGGGTTTAACTTAAATTCCTCTTCTCGTTATTATATTTTACTGAAACTAAGCTTCACCCACACCCATGAAGCGAGCCATGTGATACAGGGTTTATTCTGTGTTCCCACAGAGCTCACAGGACCCTGCTGACTCAGAGATCCCCTCACCTCTCACCTTCTCTCCCTCACTCATGCAAGTAAACATGCATCCCTCTCCACTCCTCTGTCCCCACAGCTTCAATCCACAGGCTGGAATTGAGAAGGAAAGCGGTCGTGGCTCTCCTTCATAAAGCCTGAACTGAAATCTTTGCCACAACCTCGCTATGTCCCAGAAAGCAATCTACAAGATGAGCATAATAAATAACTGTTAAGAGGATTCTGCAGTGTTTTTAGGTAGGGAGTAATGAGAAGTCAGCATTGGGTGTTTTTAAGTATGATGAATCTTTAACAATGGCTAGGTTAAAAATTGTTAGGAGGAAGAAGAAAAAAGAACTGTTTGTCTCTCCCAAGCTGCCAACACCAATAACAACAACCCAGCTGAACAGAAATGTTCAGGAGATGGTGCATTTCAACACAATGCCCTGAAATAAAGAGGCACCCTCACAGTTTAGTCTTGCAGTTCAATTACAGGAGACCTAGCAACTTTCTGGCTCCCCGAAAATGCATCCTCTAAATGCAAAACCAATAATTTTTATTAATTTCGTTCTTTTTGTCCTCCTTCTCCTGACTCCTGTCACATACCATTTTCTAGATGTCATGTACATATAACCAACAGCAGCTACCTAATTGTATTGACGCTTTGACCTCTGTCCCTAAACAATCAATTAAAGGGCCTGAAGGGACAGGGGACAAGATTAGAGTGAAGGGCAAGGCCTGAAAAGCTCCTCTCTCCCCTCTAAGGCAGAAGGGCAGCTCCTTTATCGTTAGAGCTCATTGTTGCTCCAGCCCCATTACCTCTCCCCACCCTCAGCAGTAAGGTCTTCTGCAGAAGTATTGATCATGCCTTAAATCCTGCTTCACTTACAGAACTGGGCTGGTGAGCCAACTGTGATGAATTCTCAATGTTTTAAATCAAATTTATAGGATCTGTCTGCACCCTTCCGCTTGGCCCTGCCTCTGACTGCTGTGACACTATGGTCAGGGATATTGCTGGGGATTTAACACCTTGGCCATACTAGACACCTTCTGTTACGAAAGGTGAGGATTTGATTGGTGTCAATCATTTTCCAACCTGTCACACAGAGTTCTCAGCCAGCAAACATTTTAAAGACTGTCTTAATGAACTGGCTCTGCTCCTGTTGTCACCTGTCACTTCCAGCTCACTGCCAGCTGACTGCCACTCTGGTCCCCTTCTTTTGTCGCTTTTCTTGCCTTGTCCTTCCCCTATTTCAACCCCAATATAAGCCACAGCCTTCCCCACTTTCCAATCCCCTCCTGAGAAATCCCATTTCTTAAATCTCCCACACCATGTTGGTAAATGAGGATGTAATCCCAACATCTTGGAGCAGCATGGTCCCAGTAAAGTGGTAATTACTTTTTTTTGGGCTAAAACTAGCATGGAGAAAGAAGGACACCCATATAAGCTTTCTAATGCCTTTGTTCAGCATTAACTCTCACCTTGGATGCTCAGTGACTGAAAAAGTGATTTCCCAAGGTAAAGGTTACCAAGCAGATGATCTCGACAAAAGCTAAGCTAACAGAAATGTCTCTGAAAACAACAGTGCTCTGTAAACAGTACCCAAAACACTGCTAACAAGAATGGGCTGCATCCATCTCAAATGGGACATGAGACTGGTATAAATTTGGGCAAGTCTCCTGGCATTCCTTCCGTAGCTGAAACAAACTATCGTACATACACAGGGATGCACAAGGAAGCTACGGAAGCTACAGCTTATACTTGTATATAAAGAAGGTACAAACAAGGTAGGAAAATTGAACAGGAACTGGAGATCTATTTCTTCCTTGTGAAGAATTCCAAAGCATAGCTGCTCCTAGGCAGGCTCCAAATCCAATGTAAACATCAGCTGTGGTGACACCTGCTCATCTTCTGATAAGCACTGCTTGTTTTTCCCGGCATATTTGTCATCACAGCTGATTTTCCCCAGCACATATTTAACTTCTGTCGGGGTCACTGGCGGCCATTGCTCAGGGAGGGTGGACTGTGGTGTCTGCGGTGAGCAGGGAGACATGAGTCACCTTTGGGGCTGTAGGGATAACCAAAAGCAATGTTCAGCTGACTGGTAGCACACGTTATCTTCTCCCTATACCTCACACTTGACTTTTAACGGTATTAGAAGAGATTCTCATCTGATGCAAAACAAACCAGTGGATTTGCATGAGCAGAGGATCTGGGAAGCCCAGCTATGACTTCCTTTACACTGGTAGGAATCAGGGGCAACTGCACCACAGAGAGCTGGGTGAAATGACAAAAGAGGACTAAGAGCCAGCCCAACCACCTTCTGTCCTCTCTTGTGTCAAGGCAGTGCATGGAATATATTTCTCTCCTTCACCTGATATGTCATCTGGCTGGCAGGTGCAGAAGCAGCATCACTGATCAACTCCTGGTGCATCTGTGTCTCAGTGTTTCATTTTCAGCATTTCAGAGAAAAATGAAATGTATCAATGTGCATAAACTCCCATTAATGGGATGTACTTCTTCAATTTACACTCAGGCCTCGGAAGTGTAAATATTTTTCTACTCCCTGTTTAGAGTTTTCTATGATTTGCTCAGCTGTGTAAATTGCTGGCTTCTCCATGCACAAAGTTGTGCACGCTATTTTTAAAGTCAGCTTTTTATGACAATGTGGTATTTAGAACAGGATTTGGGAGGCAGGACTCCTGGAGCCCAAACTCGTCCTCATTCACAGCAATTTTACAGTCGCATAACTCCATCCGTTCCAGGTAAACCACTCTGTGTTTCCAAGGTAAGAAAAAAACAAGTCCTGCTGTCTCCAGGTGTGTGACTTAAGATTTTTGCTTGTCTATGCCTCAGTTTCCTGGTTGTAAAAGAAGATTAGGAGGTCAAGTGCTCCTGGGTGTGACAAGGTGATTTCCATATGCATGGTTCAGCACTCCTAGAGAAATTACTTCCCAATGCAAAAGAACTTTTAGAGGCAGTAAGGTAATGAGCTGTTCTTGTGCCTCACTGAATCTTTTGCTCCAGGTTTCAACTGGAGCAAAAAAACAATGAAATAAAAGAAGAAAATTAAAGAGGAGTTATGAAACACCCTTCTTCATGCTGGTATTTGAGTGTCAGAAGCCAATGGCTTAACTCAGGCGTCTACAGACCAGCCTGTGTATTTCAAAAGAGCAGACACATCCCAGACCAGGAATTGCTTTTGCACCTGGCCTTTGGTCAGGGAAGCACCAGACACTGTCTACTGCCTGCAGGGCAAAAGTCTGCTCCTCCTGATGCCAGTGGCCAAGCTCCCTTTTGCTACAAGTGTACCTAGGAACCACAGAAAGAAAATAAAAGAGAGCATTTCTATGACACACGTGAGAGTCAGTACAGAAGCTGACTGAGTCTTTCAGGTCTAAAAAGCCGTATAAAGACACTATTTCCAGACCCAATGTGGCCACTGCATGGCTCTTGGGTTGGACAGGACTGTGTCTCACTTGGAGATTCACCCACTGAGGAACAGTTCAGGGATGTGGAGTGACTCAGTTGTCTGACGGGCTGGGGCATGAGAAAGAAAAATGCTGACAAATTTTAGAAAAACACACTGATAGTAGCACACACGTGTGCACATGTCTGCTGGTACAAGCAGACAGGAAGACAAAAAGCTTTGTGCCCTCCCATTGCTCAGGGAGGCAGCCACAGCACGGTGTGCCTGGACCGTGTGGCCAGACGGGAGGGTGAAGAACAGATGTGTTTGTTCTCCTTAAGGCAGCCCCATTAGGTGAGAACAGAACCAAATCCCCCATCTCATCTGGCTTAAAACACCTCATCTGCTTTGAAGTATTTGGGAGAGGACGTACTGCCACAGAGGAGCTGGTGGCAGAAGAACACTGCCCTGCTTTGAAAAATGCGAGGAGCCTGCCCAGCACAGGGAACTGGCTGGGAGACGGCAAGGAGACAGAGGACTGAAGTCGGAAGAGGTGGTAGATAAATAAGGTACTCCCGGTGGAATCCATTACCGGCTGATTAGGAGAGTTATTTGGGTTATCAATATCCAGATAAAGCACAGGCTGTGAGGGGGAACT
>VZRN01001864.1:312452-354191 GCA_013397935.1 Dasyornis broadbenti | reverse complement strand
AAAAAAAAAAAAGAGAGAAAGGAGGAGGAGGAGGAGTGTACTTAAATAGAGCCGGGTATTGTATAGTCTGTTAACCTTATTAAGTGAACATGCTATTTAAACCCCCTTGGAAATATGGGAATAGAAGGAAAACAACAGACTGAATGTATATAAGCACATGGATCTGATACTCCAGGGCATTTCCTTCTCTCTCTCTCTCTCTTCTTTTTTTTTTTCTTCCCTTTTGCTATTTATTTTATTTTATTTTCGTTTTCATTTGGCAACTTCTGCATTCAAAGCCCAGAGCTTGGAATTTCATACCTATTTAACACCTGGTTAAGCAACACTTAACCATTGGCACCAGCTGACTGCATCCCCATTAAGCAGAATTACTCTCATCATAGACATTGGAAATGGAAAAGACCTACCCGGTCATGTAGACCATTATACCACAACCAATGCAGGATTGTTCCATTTAGTAGGAAAAGAAGAAGGATGGGCTTGTCAGGGGATGATGACTCAGAAGAGTTTGGTTCTCTTCCCAGCTCGATCTTAGGCTTCCAGAGCGACCTCCAGAAAGCCACTTAACCTTGTTGCGCCTCAGTTCCCCATCTCAGCAGCGGCTTCCTTTCTTCCATCTCCACATTTGTCTTATAAGTTCTTCAAGGCAACATTTATTTGTACTTAGGTGTGTTTGCTGTTGGTAATAGAAAGGCTCCCCGATTTCAGATAGAGAGGGAAAGTACGGCTGGGGCATCCATAATAGCCTGTGCTCCCTTTAAGGCTTTACCTCTGAGTAATAATGTGGGTTTTATTCCTTTCCTGAACAAAGGGAGTAAAAAGACAGCAAGGAGACAGAGGCAGATCAAAGATGACCTTTCTTTTGAATTATGATCTCTTTCTTTCTTAAAACTGATTTAACAACAGAAATTATAAGCTTGAAATCCTAAGTGATTTCTCTACACAAGAGTCCTTTTCTCTTATGGTCTCCCCGCTTTTATGCTCAAGCCTTTTTGGGGCCACCATGAGGTACAATCTAGGACTGGAAAATGCATCTGCAACATCTGTCAGCTAAAGAAATCTCCACAGAAGTCAGACAGTCAGAAAACTTACTACAGTCCCTGAGTTTATGTTAAATAATTCATATGCTAACACTTTCCGCTGATAGCAGTCACGGGGAAATCCCAAGCTGAATTTAACAAACAAAACAAAAGTTTCCACTCACCCCTCCTCCCTTCAAATGGCATGTGGCCAGAACAGCTCACTGGCAACAGCAGGAGTGCTGGGATTTGGCTGTGCCCCCCACCAGCACCACCTTCTGCCCATGCCATGGAGGAGCCCGAGCTGACGTGCAAGCAATGCCTCTGCACCACTGTGTCCCTGGGCAAGGAAAAGTAACGGGAATATCTGGCCAACAGAAGTATTTGCTTCCCTGAAATCACCTAGTGTTTCACACAGATGTGCAAAGCCCCATCCCTTCGGCCCCAGCCTCGGCGGCTGCGAGGTCATGAGCTGGGCTGTCTTGAGCTGGGATCCCGTTGTGCCACATCTGAAGATCGTCTTTCAATCCCTCTCACGGGCTGTGCTACCAGGTGATATGACACCAGAGAGGTCTCTGGATCCTTTTCCTTGATGTGGGAGTGAGCTGAGACTTCTGAGAAAGTCAAAAAAGGGCTGCTGGCTTTGTCCTTTGCAAGGAACAAACTTTTATATTTATTTTATACAGATGCACCCAGTCGCTCTAGAAACCAATATTCTTTTTGGGTTGTTTTCTACATGATGGGATTGTTCTGCATGCTGACTGACTGTTGAATGTCTAGACTAGTCTGTAGGTGGAAAGAAAGAAGTTATTTTAAGAATAAACCTCACTCCTTTTGTGTTTCTTTTTTTTTTTCACTTCTGTACAGCTAATCATAGTCTTATTCATCAGTTATTGTTTGATAGAGGGGAAAAAGCTAATGGTAGAGGTAGAGGAAACTTTTTAAAATGTTAATTAAATTTAAAAGGATATTGTTGTTAACATTAACATTGCAAGGACATAAAGGATTAGTACTCTCCATCTTGGAAATGTTAAAATACAGATGAAAATTTATGGGAATGTATATGTGTATATAAATAATGGTAAATCTAATAGCTGCTCATTAACTTCTGTGGCTTTATATCAAGCTCAGAAAGAGATCATAAACTAATATGGGATCTTCTAGAAAAGAATAAGATTAACCTACCAAATTCTTTGCCTTCTAACTTAATGTGTCAAGCTGAAGAGGCTGGAAACAAAGCTCTGCCCTTCATACTGCAGTGTCCTTTATTGACTTTTTTTTTTTTTTTTAACTTTTCCACTTCTTTTGACTAAGTTAGAGCCTTACAGCCTTTTTCCCCAACTGGCATAAAATGATATCAGACCCACTGCATGCAATGATATATGCCTCTGCCTTCAGTCAAGAGAAAGTACATCACTATTTTATTGGATGCAGGTCTCAAGAGCTCATGAACTCAACAAACACCCCTATAAATTACTGGAAAGCCACACCAAAGTGTAACAACAATAAACTAGAAATGGCCTAAGTGGCTTTACTCAGCCAGACCTTCAAATTCTACTCTGTAAGAGATTCCCATGCTGCTTCCTTACTCATTGCAGCTATTACTACCTTCCTATACAACCACATGCAACAAACTGCTCGTGCCTTCCCCACTCATGAAACAGCCCAAAAAGAGTTATTTAAAAAACAGTAGTGTCTAGCAAACAAATTTTCTGTAATGCAACCTTTCCTTAATTGCAGGTTTTCCTAGTATGCTGAGCAAATATGCTAAACAATTTGCTTTGCAATCTGACATCCCACACAGGAGTTGGGAGAAGTGGTGAAGATCCGGTTCAGAGCTGATGAAGTAAAGTTTACCTTGCTAATGACTTCACTCCAAAGGTGAATGTGCAGTTCATTACTAATGTCCACCCCCTTCCGAACTTCTTTGGCAAGATTGTCAGTGTACATGTCAATTTAATGCTGATCCTGCTGTTCGAAGGATTTCTAATGTGAGCACATGTCCAATAGCCAGTAGAAATTCAGCTGAGTGCATTAACTCATGTCACACCTTCTACCAAGCAGCCATTATCTGATGTTGATTTCCAGTCACTCCAGACTGGAGGCAGATTTAGACCAACTATCTCAACCGGAAAACTATTCATCAGGGACTATGATAGTGACCACATGCCAAAACTGCACTTTTTGGGGTTTCCAGCATGTTCACTTCACGCACTAAACTGAAAACTGGAGCCTTTTCCATCTCCTCGCTGACACAGTTTTGAGCAGCAAGAATGTTGTCACTGAATTATCTGGAAACCATCCCTTTTAAATGGCTTCTCACACCTGGTTGCCCCTGAAAGCTTTGATACTTATTGCTTAGAAATATTGGGTTTCTAAAGCTAATTGTTGCTGATGCTTTTATCTGCAGAGTCTCTGGGAAGGAATTTATAGCTTGTTTGGGTTGGACTTCCACGTCTTCCTGTATTAGATTATTCTACAGTCTTTCCACTGAGAAGTTATTTTGATGTTTATCTTCTTTCTCTTAATTTCAACCCATTATCCTAGTTATTTCCCCCTGGGGTAATTTTGTTCCTCCCTGGGTGTTTGTGCTGTTCAGACGTTTGCAATGGGCTCCCTCTCCCCCTCAGATGTTGCTCAGCCCTGCTGTGCATATTGACGGCTGTTCTTGTAAAACTTTCCTTGTAAATCAACCCCTCCAGCTCTCTAATCATTTTTGCTGCACTTCTCTGAACTCCCTCCAGTTTGTCTTCATCTCGCTGGTAATAACTTTGCCTATGTGTCATTTGGCATTTTCTCCTTATCACATTCCAGCAGAGCATCAAACCTTTTGCCCTGTTGCTGCGTGCTGTTGTCAGGTAGACTGGACTTGAATGATTGACGTAATCCCTTAATTTGCCGGAGGGGCAGTTTTAGATTTTTGTAAACCAGTAAATTGGTGATTTGAGCCAAATATGATGCTGGGGAGGGGGGCGTTATTCACTCATCTTGTCTAAACAAAACTGGAGCTGATTTTGTGGATTTAAATCCAGGGAGCTCCTGGCTGTTTTTCCCTGCCGTTTCTGATGTTGGAATAAAACATCAGTGCTAATTTGATGGCTTTCCAAGCAGAATTCAAAATTCAGAGGAACAAATCCTCCTTGTTGTTGGGTCTGGGAAGCTTTGTTTTTGTCGCTGATGGCAGAAGGTGAGAGAGACACAGTTCCAGGCGAGAAGAAGCAACCCCTGCACAATCCTAGTCCTGTTCCCAGCCATTCCCTGAGGTACAGTCCAAGACGGAAGGAATTGTCCTTCCCCATAGACACGACCTTGCACGCCCTCTGTCTTAGAGTAACAGGTCTCTGTTGGCTTCAGCCTCCTGCCCTCTTCTGAGTTTTAAGTTCTGCCATGACTATGCTATGACTTTTTCAAGGCTGCCTTTATTCATGGAGCGCAATTCCACTCCTGGGCAAGCCCAGGCCCATGGGGTCAGGCAGCTGGAGTGGTTTACTTCCTAAAAGCTCATGTTGTATCAGGAAGCACATTTTAATGTGCACGGTTGATTCAGATGTCCTATAGCTTGAATATCCCTTCCATGTTGAGAGCTTCCAGTCTCCTTACTATGGTTTTTAAAACATTGAATTCTCCAAGCAAAAGGTTCCTATGACAAAAGATTGCCTACCTTTCCCATGATTACATTCCCAAAGGTGAATGCCAATGTGTCAACAGAAGGAAATATTTCTTCTGCTTTCTTCAATAATTTATTGGCATTCACAGCTTTCCCCTTCATGATGACTGCTCCTGCAGCTCTAAGAATATCAGCTCCACTGAGAGATTGAAATTTACTTGTCACAGCTCTCCCAGGCAGTTCCGAATGGTGTGGTGCAGGCAGGCTCCTGATTAATAAAATTAGAGAGAGGATGGGGAGCAAGAATACAACTACCCCAGGAAACTTTAAAGGCCAACCTAAATGCAGATGAGCCATTTTGCACGTAGACAATTTTGTCTTTAAAAAAAAAAAAAAAGTCCAGAATCCATTCTTGTATCCAAGTGCCTTCCAGCACTGAGATGTAGTTATGGACTCATCATCTCCATGACATCTGGGTGGGATGAATTGCTCAAGCCATTCATCTGCTGGCTTTTGAATGAACGAATGTCCCAGTAGGGCTGAGTTTGTCAGAGTCAGTGACTCTCAGTGCGTTGTGCGCAGTTTTGTGACCCAGATCCCGAATTAGCAATCATGAAAGAGAGAGTGAACAATTTATTCAAATTCATAATTAATGATACTTGGATGCAGTCTTGGAAATGATCTCATAAGTGCCTACTTTGAGTAAATAACCAGTATTTTAAATTACCTTTTTCTTTTTTTTTNATTTCCTTTTTTTTTTTTTTTTTTTTTTTTTTTTTTTAGCAATATCCCATCACAATGTGGACCTTGGATTCAGAAGCCTCATACTAATTCCAGCTCTGTGCAGAAACAACACATCCTGCCTTCCCTGGGCACAGCCCATCGCCATTCGCTGGTGTTCTCAGCACTGGACAGACAGAAGCAAGAGCAGAGGAGCCCAGATCAGCCTGTGTCCACCTGCACTGACCAGCCCAGAGTACAATTCAGGAGCTGCAGCAAGTTATGGCAGGTCTTAGCCAGCACTCACTGCACACAAATGTTCCTGTGGCACATCAGAAGTTAAATCGATCAGCTCTAAGTTAACATCACAGCAGGTCAATTTTATTTATCAGTTTGGCTTGTGTAATTTTGTCTATACATGTTTTCCCAAGAAAAGGATGGGTTTTTTAGTTAAGAAAGCATTTGCAGGACTTTTTGTTATACTGAAAGATTGTGTTTTGAGGGTAATTTCAGGGGAGAAAGGAGATTGTTTGCTTGTTCTTTTTTTATTATTATTTTAGGGGTTGTTTTTTTGGTTTTGTTTTTTTGGGTTTTTTTTTTTCTGTTTTGTTTTATGAAGGCCAGAAGAAAATAGTTTCTTAAAGAGGTCTCCACTTAGTTTAAGAAGATGAAATTTGGAATTGATTTGAACATACTTATTTAGCTATACACCAAGTTCTCCAAAAATCCAATTACAAATAGTTTTGGAAAATCTTTTTTTGATGAAATATAAAAGTAATATTGGTTTAATATTTTCTCTCATAAAAAAAAAAAAATCTCTCTTGTCACTAGCTGGCCATCCTTAGCACTTTCATATCTCCTCCTCCTTCTGTCTCTGTGCTTCCCAGTCTCCTCATCACCCACTTCAGTTCCAAGCTCCACCTGTCAAAGTGCTGAAAAGTTTAAATTAGCGTTACATGGAAAACAGATGTCCTTCTTCATTAAGAACATTGCAAGTCTGCAATAGTTCCTTTTCTGCTTTGAATTGAGTCTAGCCCCTCTCCCACACTGGAAGAAAAAAAATTTTTTTCCAGAGGAACATAATCTAAAAATAAGGCAAAATAAAAGTTTTGGTCAATAAAAATGCTTCTGACAATAAATAGAAATTGTTATAATTTCTTTTTAAAAACATTTACATGCTTAAAATGCTGTTATACAATAACAGTGAATGTCCTTGTGAGAAGTTACTTTGAAGTAATAAAAAATGCCTCCTGTTCTGAAAATTTGAGACTAAATTGCCTGCACTTTATTGAAAAGATGGATTTCATTTTTAACTGCTCCATCAACATGCCATTTTACTGACTTCACGTTTTCTGACAAAAATCCAGCATTTTGATCTGATCAGCTCTACATACAACATTTAAGGGTGAAGTACCTTCCTTAGAGAGTTTTCTGAGTCCGGATACCACGGGGACCTGCAATGCATAGCTCACCCTTAAGGTATGGAAGCTGGACAGGGGCAGGTTGTCCTTCCCTGTAGAGAGCTGCCTCAACAGCATTGCCACGGCCAGGGACTGGTTCTACAGGGTATTTCAGAATTAATGGATCCTTGATGCCAGATTCCCATTTTCTGTGTCTCAGAGCAGCCAGCCACAGATGGGAGATATCACAGCCCCTTCTGCAGAGCCGCAAGGAGAGAGACCCGAAAACAAGACCCACCCTGACCCTTTGAAAGTGCTGACTTCCTTTAGAGAACTGACCTGACCACACCTTGCTTTTTGACATCAAAGAGATTTCCCAGGATATTTCTTGTCTGGGAAGCCACTTCTCAACCCAAACAGAGACCAGGAGCTCTTTCTCAACACTGCTTGGTCCCAGGATATAAATCCTTATGCTTAGAGACTTTAGCTAGCCTCTAATTAATGAAGCTGAGGAAGAAACTTCCCTGTAGGCCAGTTATTTGGTATCTGCCTTCTGCAGGGTTTCTTGTGCTTCACTCTGAAGCAGCTACCAGGGCCACTCCAGGGGAAACTCCAGGCAGTGGCTCAGACCCCTTATCAAGTTTTCATATGAAGCTCTGGATCCCACAGTCCTTACCAGAGTCTGGAATCCCCAATAATTTGCATGACAATATCCACTTTCCACCTGCTTCAGAGATAAAAAAATCATCAACTACTCTTCTCTTTCTCTTTCCTCCTTTTTTTCTTTTCTTTTCTTTTTTCTTTTTATCTTTTCTTTTCTTTTCTTTTCAATTTTAGCTGAAAAAAAGACAGTCACATTAAATTGGACACGCACAAGTAAACAAGTTTGTAATGATATGTTGGACTTCCCGTGGCAAGAGTAGGTAATTTGGCTCCATTTTGTATTTAGATTTTGAAT
Organism: Dasyornis broadbenti; assembly: GCA_013397935.1. Lineage (NCBI taxonomy): Eukaryota > Metazoa > Chordata > Aves > Passeriformes > Dasyornithidae > Dasyornis > Dasyornis broadbenti. The sequence continues at coordinate 346,487 of VZRN01001864.1, read as the reverse complement.
TTTCCTCTGTCACAGGAAGGATTTTTCGTCAGAGACTTTGGATGCACAATAGCTGCGGGCATTTAATCTGCAGAGGTGCTCCTGAGGATACACGCTGCAGCATCTACTGTCTTTGGTTCTCATCCAGAGAGAGAAGACAGAGGTGAATTTGGAAGGGATCCAAAGAAAGAAAAGAAAAGAAAGCAGTGTTACTAATTTCACACATTTCTGTAGCTGGAGTGTGTCTTGCAGGCAGCAGGATGCCATTAATGTCTCCAAAGCCTAGGGAGGTCACCTGGCATTTAACCTCAGCTATTCCACTTACTCCACAAACATAGGACTTAAATTTCCAAAATATCTGGTTATAAATGAATTCTTCAAAGGTCTACAGGGTAAGGAAATGTTTCAATAAATATGTAACATCCAACTTTTTCATCTGTTTTACTCTACAGATACAGATACAGATACAGATACAGATACAGATACAGATACAGATACAGATACAGATACAGATACAGATACAGATACAGATACAGATACAGATACAGATACAGAAATGTCTTCTAGTATTTGAACCCCCTATTTCCATGGTACAAAAACAAGAATGAACCTCTCATATCCTGTCTTCTCATCTTAGAAACCTGCAAGAGATACTCCCCAAAAGAAAAGCAAACATTTCCGTGAATCAATCATCATAGAATCCCAGAATGGTTTGGATTGGAAGGGGCCTAAAAGATCATATAATTTCAACTCCCTGCTACTGGCTGGAACACCTTCCACTAGATCCAAAGCCACATCCAATCTGTCCTTGAACACTTCCAGGGATGACGCAGCCAGAGTTTCTCTGGACAACTTATGCCAGGGCCTCACCACCCTGACAGTAAAGAATTTCTTCCTGATGTCTAATTTAACCCTATTTACTTTAAGCTTGAAGCCATTTCTCCTTGTCTTGTCACTCCATGCTCTTGTCCAAAATCTCTCTCCAACTCTCTTGTAAACCCTTTCGACCTCGGAACTCCCTGGAGCCTTCACTTCTCCAGACTGAGCAACCCCTGTTCTCTCAGCCTTTCCTCATCGCAGAAGTGCTCATCTCTTGACGCATCTTCACGACCTACTCTGGACTCACTCCAACAGGTCCATGTCCTTCCTGTGCTGAGGACCCCAGAGCTGGATGCCGCACTCCAGGTGGGACCTTACAAGAGTGAAATAGAAGGGCAAACAGACTCAAGATGACAGAAATTTTAAGAGTGTCAATTCCAGGCTATTTTATGAATGGTACAAGACAAATTTAAGGCACACAAGCTCTACGATTCCCTTAAGCTTTACATCAATTGTACAGTTCACCAGAAGTGTTCTGGTGTGTGGAAAGTAGTCTGACAATGAGGATGTTATTTTCAACTCATTTTTGCAGATGAGAGACTTAAGTCAACCAGATACGGCTGGACCTGATGATTCCCCATTCCTGGAAGTTTTCAGGGCCAGGCTGGATGGGACTTGGAGCAACCTGGTGTAGTGAAAGGTGTCCCTGTCTATGGCAGGGGGATTAGGACTAAGAGATTGATGAGGTTCCTTCCAACCCAAACCATTTCATGACTCTATGATTCCATGATACATGGTTGGACTCGATGATCTCAGGCACCTTTTCCAACCTTTAACAGATCTATGATCCTAAAACAGTGTTATCCAACTCATGTAGCCTTTGGCTCCCAGCTAGCCTTTTCTCCAGGCCTTATTCCTCTTGCAGCAGAGGTTACATGTCTGAACCCCGGCACTGCAGCGCAAAGCAGCCTTGTGAGGGATTCATCTGAGATGCTGGGATATGAGCTAGAGAGGCTGAAGAGAGGCTTCACATCCTCTTGTGGTTCTGGGCATCAGGGAGAGACAATCTGTGGCTGAGAGGAGGGTGGAAGGGCTTAAATCACAGTACATCATGTGGCAAGAGTGCCTCTGTCAAAGCAAACAAGCAAGCAGTTAAAGCAGCTTGACCAAGGCCACAGAGAAAAGCTGTGTCAATGAGGAACCCAAACTCAACCCCAGCCTGGAGCTGAATCCACAAAATTCCCCCTGTGGGGCAAACTTGAGCTCTGGAGTACCAATGTGAGTGCAGCTTCACTGCTCCTGGTGGTAACAAACCATGTGAGGCGATGTGATTTGTGCACGGTCTTACAGAGAAGAATACACTGATTCCAAAGCCCCGGCTTCAAAACATTTCCCTGTTCTCTTTTAAGCCTTGTAATGAGCCTGTCTTTACTTCTGCTTTTTGTTACTGCTCACTTTTCTCTTGAAACTTATTTCTCTTCAACAGTGGTGGCCCCAAAATTACTGCTAATTTCCTGCAAGAAATTTTTTCTTTGAAACATACAGTATGGCACTTTTCATTTTCCTCTTTTTTCTACTTCTTTTCCCCCTTCTATCTGAGACTTGCACTGAGTCTGTTGAGAACATGTAAGTGTAGTTGCTTTTGAATGCTGCAAGGTAAATGCTGAAAATGACAGCTTAAATGGAATCATTAAAGCAGATGTAAGTATTATCTGAATGCTTCTAAAGTCTCCTATGCATAGCAACAGTGTCTTTATTTTCTCTCCTGATGCATGCACCTTTTTAAAGACAGCTGACAACCTATTATTTTTTTCTTTCTCCCCATTTTCAAGCCTGAACTTATGGACTATATTCATATCTTAAAGTTGTAACCTGTTTGCTAAGAAATGTCTGAAAATCTGGGCAAAATAGAGGCATGGGGCAAAGGTGGCTGTGATAGTCGTCCACTCTTTTTTCGGCGACTAAGCAGAAGGAAATGCATATCAAAATGTTAACCACTGGCTTATGGGAAATAAAGCTATGTGCTCCTCATTATGATTAGACAAAGCACACAGATTTGGTGGCTGCCGTGGACTCCCCCAGTTGTAAACTCTGATTCTCAATAAAGGTGGGATTCTTCTCACTTTACTACCCGCTGTGCAATAAGTCACTACTACTTTAGATCTGCCTATAAGCAAGGTAGAGAGAGTCCTTTCCATAAGTTGGTTCACATTCCTTTTCTTCAGGGTGAGATGAGTGTTCAGGAGGCCCTTCTGGCCTCTGACGAAGGGAGAAGGAACTTTCAGAGGAAGCTTCTGCAACCATCCTGCATCTAGGCTGATGCCTCAGACAGTGAAGCCCAGGCACCATCAACCACACAGGCTGATTTTTGGATTGCTGCAAGCTCAGGAGCTGGCACCACTGCCAGCTGAGCTAATCTACTCTGAGCCTTGCACTGCCACTGGCCCTGCGGCTCTGCTGAAGAACGGCTGCCCGGGGTGTTCTGTGGTGCTCAGCTGCTCCGCACTGGAGCGGCACCAAGTCACATGCTCAGAAAGCTCAGACAAGATTAGACTATTTGGCTTTGGAGATGCTGTGATCTCCCCTTGAGTCTGAGCCCATGCCTCCACAGTGGCCTGATGGAGCTCCTCTGCTGAGCTCTTAGTCTATCCCTCTGCTCACACTTGTGAGGCACAGCAGAAAGCTGGAGGTGCAGAATAAGTCCTTTCCCAGTGGTGCAGATCGCCCCAGGGAGACACACAGTTTCCTGTCTGCATCTGGAAGATGTAAATGCAATTTTAGGGTGGTTAATCTAAACAGTGCAACTGAACACCAATCCGGAAAGCCCATCAAAGTGTTAGTACAGCATCAAGCCTCAGCCCTGAAGTCATTTAGTTCATTAGTCCTGACATGCGCTAACTTCACATCACGGTACGCGTGGCATGAACACATGGAATGAAGCACGTGCAGGTATCTGTTTAATGACATCGGCTGTGAAAAACTAGGACAAGAAAAAGAAGTAACAAATTAAACATCCAGATTCACAAACTCAATGGATAGTTGGATAACAGCATCAATACCAGAAACCCTAGCTCTCTGATTTCTAAGTGATGGACCATTGAAGGTCCCACTCAAGACACTCAGGACGGTCAGCCAGGACTTTGAACTGGTAAGAAGAGGGAAACAAGATTGGCATGGGTTTCACAGTGCAAAGTAAACATACTGTGGGATATTTGAATTGTGGGACTTCTGGGACTGTGCAATATTTGCTTTGCAGCATTTGAAGGTGTCTTAGAGCTCTCTGGGTTACTTGCTGATTGGGTCTGGCCCTCAGCTTTGGGGTGACAAGTCCTTTTTTCCATCTATTGCTGAGAAACCCTGAGCCAGTGCTTTGTAGTGGTCAGACACAGATATTTTATAATTGCTGTTCTTTTTTGGGACCTAGTAGACTCATACTCAGCTCCCTGGCTTCCCAGAAAGCCCTTGCTGTTACTGCACGAATCAGGTAAGATATGTCTTTAGGTGTTTTGCTAATGGGTGCCAGGTCATGAAATTATATCTCTAAGAAACCTAATATTTTAACATTCAGACAGCCTGAAACCTGAGATTACAGCAACATATAAATTTCATTTATGCCATGCTTGGAAAGGATTTTGTTTGCTTGCTTGCTTGTTGTTTTCCAACAAAGGGAAAAAAAAAGGGGGGGAGGCGGGGGAACTTCAAAAGAAAGCTGAAATTCTGTCAATTATGGATTATGTGGAGATCCACGCAAGCATATGTTTGACACTTTTGATGCCCTGTATAAGCACTGGATCTGCACCTAAGGAACTGGTCTGACTGAGAGGCTGCATCTATATTTACTGGAACCAGCAGGTCCTAGAAGCAGACCTGCCTTGATTCTGGCCCTGTACATTTATATTGTCCTTGCAGAGTCAGATATCAGTATATATAGATATCTGATTCATAACCTATCCTGCGCCTCACTGAAGGCATTGGTTTGGGACCTGGGTGGCCTCGATTTCATTATTAGTGCTTCCACTGGCCTGCTGCTCAGCAGTAGGTAAATGAGGTCATCACTTTGTGACTCCATTCCCTTTTGCAAAATGTAGATAAAAACTCTTTTAATCCTGCTGATGAAAGGTGGTATGATGAATAGCATTCTTACCAGCCTTGCCTTCCTTATAGTAGGGGTCTTTGTGAATCCATTCTATTAACAGCTCTAAGGAGCATAGAAATCCTTATATAAATTAAACACAAAACCTTGGCAGTGCCATGAAACTGCAATTAGGAAATGAAAAAGCTATAGTTTTCAGAGGAACAATAGACTTGCCCACATTGCATATCGTGCATAGATTTAAGTATGCATTTAATAGTCTGACTGGTAATAAAAATACTATATAGATACAATATGTTTGAATTATTATTGCTACGCTGGAAGATCCACACTGTTTCTGTACCCTGGCTCTTGTGTGCTTAAATTTGTAACTTCACTGCTACACTCTCAGACTTGTTTGCATTCAATTTCTTTGGGCTTTCTAAATTAGATATGTACGTGATGCTCTGTGTTAAAACTAAATCGATTCTTAATAGTCATGTGGTGTTAATATTAAGCCAATTAGGCTCAAATTAGCACACACATTTATTTAAGTAAGGCTCTGATCTTGTAAACAACTTAAACATGTATTTTGAACTCTGGCTTAGCAAAGTTCCTAAGCACACCAGCCATATAAACCCTGAAAACACAGCTCAGCTGGACAAGTTAATTACTGAGGTAAACTTGTGGCACAACAGAGAAACTATATGAATAAATGCTGTCTAGGGTTAAAACAAAGCTAAAAAAAAAAAAAAAAAGGAATAGGCAAAGTTAAAACTTAAAAAAAATTCTTTGGTAGCTACAGATTCAGAAAACAATATGTACATATCCATGAATACCTTAGGGTGTTTTCTCTGAGATCTAGTAGGAAGAGGCACACTAAAAGTGATTCAGCTCTTTCTGAAGTGGACAGTTACCAGTGGATCAGATGAACAACTGTAGGTTTTCACTGCTCAAATCCCCTCCGACTCCAGCGAGAGCTAAGAAATGGAGCTCACATGCAAACTGTTATATGCAGACACAGATGTGCATAGACACTTTTAGGTATCCAAAATGGGAGCTGAGCCATGCCTGTCACTAGAGAAGGAGTCAAAGGATATTCCTTCTGAGGAACTTAAATGTTTCCACTCACACAGATCTTAAATATCAGCTTTATAAGTGAAGATACTGCCTGTTCCTGAAATCACACATGTGTTTATGGGTTCAATTAAATCTGGCCTTAGCGGGTTTCATTTTAGTGTGACTAACATTTCTAGATTATTAGAATTTATACATCTTTCTCCTATCTTTCCGCCAAAATATCTTTTCCCTCTTTGGCCAGATGCTGCCAAAACTTTCAACACTGAGGTATAGACTATTTACTTTCACCATTGAAGTTTTAGACTTAGACATATAATCAAGTTCCATTGGCTTAACAAAATTCTACTCACCTCCCAGAGTGGCTATCCACATGTTGACAGCTGCCTAGATACACACATGCTCGCAGCTTTCTCTAGACAGGAGTTTATGTGAGATGGCTCAACACTGCACAACATTGCCTTAGGAGGGGTTACTGGAGTCCAGTACGTCTTTAGTTCCCTCAAATACAATAGTTTTTCTTATCCAAGATGATGGCCATGGAAGGTTTGTATGAACTGCCTCTGTGCAGAGACAGCAGGTACACAAAGACACAACCCGGGAGATAAAGGAAGACAAAGTCGAGTGGCAGGTTTGCTCAGGGTCTGCAGAGGCAGAGTTTGTCTGTGCAGTGACTATTTGCACAGCAACACACAGCTGCAGAGAGCTACAGGCAGGGCAGCAAGGTCTCCAGCTGTGCTTTTTGTCTTCTCTAGCTGTGGAAGCCTTCAGGGAAGTAATAAGGCCATATACTGGCCCAAATGTTTGTGGTCAAGAATTTGTGCCCTCAAAAAGAAGCAGTGCATAGCCCTGTTTTATGACCACTGGAATGAGCAGTGTAATTCATCCAAATTCATTCGTAAAGTAGTTCTGCTGCAGCCTGCAGAGAACTACTCTGGATGCATTTAGCCCATAATCTTCCTCCATCAAGATATGACTATACCCTCCAGTGGGCAATAAAGTGCTTTGGGGCATCTAATTGAAAGTGTGACAGTTTTACACTGTTGGGAAGCAGCAGTTGTGGGTGGCATGTGCTCCACTGGCATCTGAGGGTAAATACAGCAGGATATGTGGCAGCCTACAACTGGGAGCTACATTATGCATGTGCTGGGAACAGCAAGCCAGTGCCACAATGCAATTATAGCTTTAAACCGTGCCCAGTGTGTCTGTTCGGCGGCAGTAGACAGACAGCTCCAAATCATTATTTTTTTTCTGCTTACTTAGCTTCTGGTGATTAGGTTCCTGTTTTGCAATTGTGGTGACTAAACCAATTAAGGTGCAATTTAAAGAAGGAACTCATAAATAGTGTACAAAGGTAGTATTGACATAACTTTATTAAAAAAAAAAAAAAAAAAAACTTTATTAAAAAAAAAATAGAAAGGAGGGGGGGTGGGAAGAGAGAAGGCTAGGTTTCCAAACCAAGCAATCCATTTTAGACTACTCTGCTACATGCAGTAACTTCTGCAGTATGAATAAATATGCATAATCAAAAAGGGAGCACAGCTCGCTTCTCTCTATTGCTCATTTGATATACCTCTTCATGTCATATCCACTTTCACATAAACAACACAATAATAAAACATCTGCATTGCTAAATAACACTACTGTGTTCTAATTCCTCTGGAATGACATGAATAAGAACATCCTACTCCTGTTTATTAGAATTTATTGATGACATGAGTGTGTAAAAGCAGCAGAAGGCATAATTAATCCTGGTACAGCCCCAAGTTACACGTCCAAACTTGACAAGTTTCACTCTTGACTTGCATTACTTTCCCTTGACGTATGGTAACATCAAGGGCTTTGACAAGGTACAGATGTCCTGCTACAGGAGTGGCAGGAAGACAGTTTGCTCCTTGGTTCCAGCTTCTGCAGACGCAAAGGATGGGCTATGGCTCAGCGAGGAATGATGGGGGAATACAGAGCACTTGGTGAAAGAGAAAATAAGAAAATAAGCATCCCTTTGCTCAAGATAGCAAACATCACGCTAATGAAGCTCACAGATGATGCTCAATTGGGAGGACTAGTGAGCCACATCAGGGCAGAGCAATAATATTGGCGGATTTAGAGAAATTAGAAATAAAAGAAGAAAATAACAAAATTAGATCAATCTTGAGAAAGACAATTTGAAACACAAAGGCAGCTGGAATGAGAACCTGAAAGCAAGCTGTAATGTTGATATAAGTCTAGAGGGAATAATGCATGTGAAAATAAACATTATTTGCAATGTGATGTGGCTATGAAAACAATGGCATATGTAGAAATCTAGCCACCAGTTCAGTTCACCTTATCTATCCCCAGGGAATTGGTGGAGTCACCATCCGTGGAAGTGTTCAAAAAACAAGTAGGCATGGCACTTCATGGTATGGCTTTGTGGGCATGGCGATGTTTGGACTTGGTGACCCTGGAGGTCTTTTTCATCCCTAACGATTCTATGATTCTATCCTTTTCACAAGCCACAGAATATATTAATATTTTACAGCTCTGAGCCACACAGTTTGGGATTTGAGGTATATCTTTAGGAGCTGAAGCCTGTGATTTTGGATCCCTGTGACTTCTTTCATGATCTTTGAGGCACTGGCTGGTCGTCAGACCTCCAAGGGTACAGCTTTTGGGCCCTCAATCAAACAAGCTGCTCTCAAAAGGCCCATATTCTCTCTAATTTTATACACCTCAGTTTCCACTGTGCCCATAGGGACAGAGCTGGAGGCACAAGCATGACTGACGGAAGCATGAACAAAACACCACTGCGTGTGTATCTCCCAGAATGACGACTACAACACTCACCGGAGAAGAGAGGGACAACATTCAGTGATTTTTTTCTTTACCCAGTTGGCTTGAACCCACAACTCTGAGAAAAGAACTTTACCAACTACAGACAAATGCTCTGGAAAGGAAATTACAATTCAGCTTTTTTTGCATTTTGTACGAAAAATTCATAAAATTCTGAACATTGCCATATCAGAAAGCAAACAACCTTCAGTGAGCCTGAGCATCTTCCTTTCGACATTCCTCTGTCCTGTTCTCCAAAACACTCCTTCCAACCAGACTTGGAAAGACCAAACCAAGGGTACTCTCACAGAGCACTTTCCTCCTTGAGGAACCTGGGCACTGCTTCCAAAAGGACCAAATATGTTAACTCCTAAGCTGTTGTGCAATCAAGGTGCCTCTTTGTTGCTGCAATGTTGTGGACTTCACTCAGCACCTTTTTCAACTGCTGTGGAGCTGAACATTGTGGTACTGAACCACAGTTTGGTAAAAGGTGCAAAAGCTTATGTTGCTAGTTGTGAGACTTCGTGATTCAAAACTTTACCATGACTAAGACAGCAATTGTTACACAAAAATGATGTCAGGAAGAAGTATGTATTTGTGTCTTCTGTAAGTATATATACAAGTCAGGAGGGCAGCCACAACTGAGACTGTAGGTTTGCTCTTGGACAAGGACTGTCAAAAAGATTTTGGAAAAGTAGAGCCAATTCAGAGAAAAGCAGAGAGCCTGAGGAGTTGAATTATAAGTAAAAATATTAAAGTATGTACCTTGTAAAAATTGTGGTTTCAGATGGGAAAAATCCCACATATATATCCCTAGGAGATCTGTCCAAGCACCTATTTTCCTTTTCTTTTCTTTTTTTTTTTTTAAGTGTGTGTACATTATTTTCCCTTGCCTTCTGCAAAGAAGTGCAGAGAACAACTTTGAGCACCTTCAATCAAAAAGTGCATTTATTTCAAAAGCTTGTGTGATGATTAATATCTGTCTGCCCACAAGCCACTTTATTCATATGGGATTCATATGGGAGATTTCATAAATTTAACAAGGGTGCTTCTCAGAATCTTCCTGTCTCTTATGAAACATTATTTTAATATTTTCATTTCCAGGGAACCCATCTGCTAAAAGTGCAGCACCTATCTTTCCTGCCCTAGACAAAATGTTAGCAAGACTTTGAAAGCACACAATTAGAAATGTGAGGATATATTCCTGATAGATGCATATATTCCTGATATATATGTTTATATGTTTATACATATAGGCCTCAGCAGTTGCCAAGCTCCAGTGCCAGCAAGAACTCCCTCAACCAGGTTCCTAAACTGAGCACACTCAGTCCTCCAGAATTCCAAGGGGCAGTTCTGCTGACCTCTCTCTTTATTTCTCTGAGAATGGAAAACTCTTTCATTTCATGGTCACTGATGAGAACTGCCCCTTAGACTCCTGGAGGACTGAGCGTGGTCAGTTTGGGAATCTGGTTGAGGGAGTTCTTTGGGAGGCAGTCCTGATGGGCAAAGGTGTCTAGGAAGCCTGGATAATCTTCAAGAAGGAAATCCTAAAGGCAGAGAAGCAGGCCACCCCAACGTGCCAAAAAAATAAACAGGCAGGAAGGAGATTGGCTGAATAGAGCTTTGGCTGGAGGTCAGGAAAAAACCAGGAAAGTTTAGACCCACTGGAAGAAGAGGCAGGCAACTCAGGAGGATGACAAGGATGTTGTGAGGCTGTGAAGGGAGAAAATTAGAATGGCCAATGCCCAGCTAGAATTTAATGTCTACTGCTGTAAAAGACAGCAAAAATGATTTTATAAATACATCAGCAACAAAAGGAGGGCCAAGAAGAATCTCCATGTTATATTGGACACTATCACTCCCTGGCTGGGAGGGTCTGACCTTCTGCTCCACAACAGCCAGCACAGAGATGAGATGGGGGTTGACCTGCAAAGGAACCAGTTAGAGCTACACACCTGAAGACAGCCCTGACATAGAATCATAGAATCATGGAACGGTTTGGGATGGAAGGGGCCCTCAAAATCATGTCATTCCAAACACTGTGCTACCCGCGGGAATGAAAGGATGACATGACTGGTTAAAACTAGAATATCGTGTATTTTCGCTTGGGAAGTTTCCCAGGGCAACAGCACAACAGGATGGACCAGGAGTATTTAGACCTTTAGAAACAGTTTCAGTGCAGCCTCTAGTATTGTCATCAGCAAACTCTCTTCCTGGCAAACTCACTGGTGAGAGCCTCAATTTTTCTAAATTCTGTAGTTTGCAATGTTGTGGCAAAAAAAAAAAAACACACTTGTGTTCTCTACTGTTACGATATCTGCATTTTAACAGATAGTGTGTAAAGTCTTTGGGGATTCTCCTGATTTAATCAGAAGCAGAAATTCACGATACCTTCACACATCCTATGTATCTGGAATCTATCAGAAAGTATTTTAAATTCCACACTTCCTGGACTATGCCTAAAGTTCATAACAATTTTGGCATTTTGGAGGTTGCAAAATACTCATGTTTAGCTCCTCAGCCTTTCTTACGTGCAGACATTTCATGAAATTGAGGAAGAAGCAGAGGATTTATATATTATTTTTCAAAATTGGTTTCAAGTACTACTTCACTCTTCTGTATGCTTTATTTTTAACAAAGAGCTGATGGTAGGTGTGAGTTAATTTCATAGCCCGTGTATAGACTCTTGCAGCAAAGTGAGGCCTGATCCAGGAAAAGGATGAACAAATTACCAGGGAGTTTCTGAAGAATCTAGGTCCCTGTCTCTGTCACTGATGCACGAGGATCTTTCCAACAGCTCAGTGCCCAAGAACCTGCAGGCACCTCTGTTTTCCTCAGCGAAGAACTTTGCAAACTTGATAGAAGACACTTGAGACTCACCACCCAAAAGCCACAACTGCTACGCAACAGCCTCAGGCTTTGTCCTCTCTGACCTGTGATCTTTGTATTGCACCCACACACCAGCTCAGCCTCAACAGCAAATCCCAGCTTTGGGATGTAAAAGAGATTGACACAGATGACCACGGCACAATGATCAGCCTTTCAAAGTGCTTTTCCCCAAGTCACAGAAGACCCAAATCTTCAGGCACTTCTTTTTTAGATTTTTCTCTGTTTATCAAATTGTTTACTGTAAAATCAGTTCTTTGAGAGTAGAGCAGAGATTTACCAAATAAAGATCTTTAATTCACTTTCTGTATTTGTTCAGATTAAGGTCTCTTGTCATCCCTCACTACAAAACAAATTTTACTACATCCTTGGTCCTATTCTTTGTCTAACTCCTTTAAAATAGGAGCTTTCATGGAAAGGCACTGGGTTTTATTTTGTGTTTGATATGGTGTCTAGGAAAACTCATCTTTGCTAGAATCTCTGGCTCTGGTCTTTCATGCTACTAAAGAATAATAAGAAATAGAAAGGCAAATATCTTTTTAAGACAAAATTTCCTGCTCCTCCTCATTCTGAAATCCATAGATCTCACTTTGCATAGCATTTTCATAAACAGAGAAAACTCTTGATAGCAATGAAATAAAATTAAGATACAGTAGTGCCCCTCAGAACACCCATCATACTTTCAAAATAGACCATTCACTTACTGCAAAGGTTATTTCAAGCTAAGAATCCATTTATTTGAATGTATTTCCATTTTAATCAATATCCTTTAGAAATGGTCTCTTTCTTAGTCATGTAAGGTGAATTGATATAATTTTAAGGACATGTATTTCTTTTCTAAATGTTCTTATATGGCAAGGACATATGTGAGATTGGATTCTCACCTCTGGTAGATATGAGTCAACAGCATTTTCTTTACCTTAGTGTGACAAGAGGATAAGTGCCAGAGGCAAGTCTTTCAGAAGAGGAGACATTTCTACAGCACCGAACACTCTGATTACAATCCCTCGTTTCTAATCCCAAAAGATCTCTTAGCAGTGCTGCAAAATCTTCCTTTCCCCCTGAAAGCCTGAGACACCTTTCACCAAAAAACACTGAAAGGCTTCCATTAAGTTCAACAGACTTTCAATCATGGTCTTATCCAAGATGAATGCTTTCTTTTAATGTGTGAATAGAAGGTAATTACCTTTCATTATATCAAATGTAGCAGAAGAGGGGCAAGTAGTTTTTTCTGCTTGGGCTTGTACATTTTTGTAACATTTGCAAAATGCTGACTTATGCACACAGTTACACTCAAAACACAGTTACTCATATATAAATCTGCATTTGTGTTTAAATGTCACTGGTAACAAGAATGCTTCTGGTGACAAATTTGTTTATCAAATATACATCAGAAAATGGCACATTAAATAAGAAAATGCTCAATAAAAGATATGCTCAGCATTTTTACAGACAGTCTGGGCCTCGTCCAACAAACCCTGATGTAAAAAGAAACGCTATCATTGATGTCTAAGGATCCGGATTAAACCCATAATGGGAAATTCTCAAATTTTTGCTTTCTTTACACTTTTCAAGCGCAGCTTTTCACTCCAGGACCCAACTGTACACCTCTATGTACTGAGCTCATAGACTGAAGCCAAGAGAAGGACTCATGTATTTCAAGGGAGGAAGAAGAGTCTTCTGTTCAAAAAGTGAGAAGTACTCCTGNATGCCCAATGTTTTGTGGTTGTTTTTTTTGTTGTTTTTTTTTTTTTTTTTTTTTTTTTTTTTTTGTTGTTGTTTTTTTTTTTTTCCTTAGAGGCCTCTGAAATTTCCTGTTATGTTTAGATTTCAGGCAGATTATTAGTTTGATGGCAAGGAATGCTCAAGGATGACAAGGATGATTGAATTTATGAAAAAGCTCGTACTAAAGAACAGCAAAGAATACTGGGACTCAGCCCAAGGAAAAAGAAAAAAGAGGGGATATATGCTACTGGTCTTAAAATCAGGGATGATGACATGGCAAAGGTAAGCAGAGAAAGATTTCATTATTCTTTGTAAGGCTAGAATTGAGAAGTAGCAGGTGAGCCTACCAGATGGCAAGCACAAAGTAAATAATAGCAGGGGAGGGTAAACCAGCCTCAGAGATCCTTCTGTCTGTTCCCTGAGTGAAAAGGGAATCCAAAGTCTGAGTGCAGTTACTAAAGAAGGGTAATAGCATTTGAGAAGCACTGGGACATCCATGTGGAGTCATCCACACAAGAGCTATGGAACAGCAGTACCTCTCTGAAGTGGCAGTGGAGGGTGGAGGAAGATCCTGGAGCATTTCCAGGGGTGCTGGAATTGGGCCCAAAGCACTGCACTTTGAAACTTATCACTTTGAGTTGTAGTTTCTATGGGTCTGGTGGAAAACTGAGGAGTGAATTCCGGCTTTGCGCTAGTTCCCATTTCGGGGTGGAAAAATCACTTTCCTTCGGGTTTATTGAGGTACCCATGAAGCCACTCTTTAATATTGGTAACAAAAATAGGAAGCAACAGGTGGGTGCAGGGAATTTGGCAGCATGCAAAATCAGTACGACAGGGAGATGATTTTTACCTCTGTTTATAGTACTGGTGAGACTGATATCAGAACACATTTGAAAAGATACTGAAAAATTGTCAAGGATGCAGTGAAGAGCCGGCAAAAAAATATTAGAGAGTTTAGAGAAATGCCTTGGAGTGAGAGATTTAAGCAGCTCATTCTGTCTAGCATATCAAAGATGTATTTTAGTGTAACCTGAAAGTCAAAACTGAATGATTCAAAATGGTAAAGTCAAAAAGCAGCAGCTTTGTTGGGAAGCCTAACCCTCTGTCTTGATGTGACAATGCATCTTAACACAATTACAATGATTTATTTGTAGGCTGGGACAAAGTTACACGGCCCTTTCCTAAAACTGAAGAAGTATACACATATATTTATACATATGTGATGGTTAAGGAATTATAAATATGCAGTACTAGGTTTAAAGGAATCATTATGATTTTATTAAATGTTCAATTTAATGAGTTGTTGGGGTTGTCATTTAACCCTAGCCAACTAAGCACTACAGCTGCTAACTTGCCTGTGTCCCCAGTGGGATGTGGAGGAGAATCAGAAAAAGGTAAAACTCATGGATTGAGATATGTACAGTTTATTGCTTGGCAGAAAGTAAAAAAAAGGCAACACAAAACAAAAAAAGAAAAATAAGAAGAAAAAAAGGGAGAGAGCAAGAGAGGAATAAAACCCAAAAGAAACAAGTGACAAACAAGAAAATTGCTCACCACTCACTGACCAATGAGCAGATCAGCCCCCAAGCAGTGATCAGCCCCTCCTGGCCAACTTCCCCCAGTTTATATACTGGGCATGAGTTCTGTGACATGGAATATCCCTTTGTCCAGCTCTCCTGGCCATGCTGACCCTTGGCTTTATGTGTACTTGTTCACGGGCAGAGCATTGGATATTGAAAAGTCCTTGACTGGAGTGAGCACTGTTAAGCAGCAAATAAAAATCACTGTGCTATCGTTATTCTCAGACCAGATCCAAAACACAGCACTGTACCAGGAACTAAGGAGAAAATTAACTCTACCCCAGCCAAATCTAGAATACGGCAATTTAACATAAAATCAAAGGCAGTGTCTGTTTCTTCACGAGAGAGAAAAGGAAAAAAAAAAAAAAACCACATTTTTGTTAAGGAATGTTAGTAAACTATTTTCCCCATGATCTTATAGACAGATAATGTATAGAATTTGGTTTCCAAGACCACAGAACTGACTGAGCTTCCTTCTCTCACCTGTATCTCTCTTCATGAAATTCACAAGGATAACAGTTGTAAAATTTCTTGAAAAGCTGTATCAATGTTATTTAAAGGGATTCAAGATATTCAAAAGCTTTAATGTGACAGTAAGGAAAACATGGATAATTGTCCTTCTCCGTTACTCTCTGAGCCTTGTTCCTCCACAGCACCCCTGCAGTAGTTTGATGCCTCTGGCTCCTCATCATCATCTGCTCATTATCCATTAATCAGCATCTCCACAGCTGGCACCAGCAGCAAAAGTGGTACCCTGGTATGGATGGCTCTCACAAGATGTGAATCCTGCTTTCCTCACTGTGAGGCAGTGCTGATGGCAGAGGGAACCTCCAGACACTTTGCTACCAGGAATTCACATTGCAGCTTTTTTCTTTGTAGAAAATGAAATGAAAACTAAGCCCATTGACACTCTTCAAATGGCCTGGTGCAAACCAGGCCTGATACACAAGATGTTCACCCATGATAGCACGCAGTCTTTCCCAAACCATGAGCTCCCACCAGATGATAGAGCTCAGTTCCATGTGAAATACCATCTGCCCAGCTCAGTGAAATGAGCTTGTGTCTTCTTGCACCTGGATACATAAATATATTTGCTTATTTGTAAGTGTGTCGTATTTAAATGCAAGCTTCAAGTAACAGACTCATAATGTAGCTGGTATATAAATAGGAAGGTGGTTTGCATACAAATATAGCAGGACTATTAGAGGTGATCATTAGTTACTAATATAAGCAGTTATTTGAACATTAGCATACTGTTATTCATAGCAGAATTCATGATGCGTTTAATAAGTAAGTAATAGCTTCCCTAATAAACTTAGGAGCACAAAAAATCCCTGTTGTGTAGCTTGTCAAAGATGGACAATGACATTAGTGACTATTAAGATCTGAAATTTTCCAACAGTTATTCATATTTATAAAAAAAGAGAGAGATGAGGGTATTTTGATCTATTTCAAACAGATTTTCCATTCATATACTTATATTAAAAACTGATGAAATTAAATAGACAGAAAAGAAAATCAAAAGACAGGAAGAAAGTCTTAAAATTCTAAAGAAATGCTAAATACCTCCTCCCAAAGAACAAAAGTAATTCATTCCCTATTGCATGTGCCTTAAAGGATTATATATTCATAAACTGTCAACTCAAAAAGGACTATCCCATCAAGTTAGCAACCCAATCAACTATGACAGACGCTTATATTTAAATCCCCTCTTACCCAAAACCAGGTGTGTCGCTCCACCAGTGAAACTGGGCAAGGGGAGGCTGTAAACTTTGCAGATTGAGGCCAACAACAAAGCCTACTCCCATTTTTCCAATGTCATGATGTCTTCCTGCTCAATACTTTCCTGTCTCTAGTTTTGTCAACATTTACAAAAAAAAAAAAAACAAAAAACAAAAAAAACCAAGGAGATGAGGTGGCTTGATAAAGCAGCAAGCAAAAGACTTTCTCATGTGATGCTCCTTCTAGGACATGACCAAGGTCAGTTTTGCTCTTCAGTCACAGCCCTGTGTGATTCACATCCTTGTGACTTAACTAGGGTTAAACTCACAAGTTAGACACTTCCAGGGATACAGATGTGGGAGCACTAAATTAAACACGGATCACTAAAGCCTGTGAGATGCTGAAATAAGCCCAGATCAAACAGCAGGCTCTCAGGTGTGACAAAGCTTCTAGAGGTAGGCTGGAGATACATAAACACATGGTATGTGCAACCACAGCCATAGTCCAAGCCACTGACTTCACGGACATTAGGAAATGTCAGCAAAGTTCATTTGAAACTTATTTTTAAAAACTCTCCTATGTGATTGTAAATATTGTAATTTAATTTATTTTCAGTGTTTCCAATTAGATTCCAAATGATTTCAAGTGTGGCAGCTAAAAAGAAAACAAGCTCGTTTAGGTTAATGCTGACAAATAATGAAATTTAATTGTGATTTAAGATTCCTAATGTTCATTGATTAATTCATTCAAAACACTCCTTGAATAACCTCTTTTAAATTACAGAGTTTAAATAGTTTTCTTTGGTTTTCTAGGACTGCACTTAGCTCACTCACCTCAATTAATTTCTATTGGTTTCTGTTTTTCTTTACCTACTGTTTTATAAGACTCTCGCTCATTTATAAATTATCTTAGTTACCCAAAATCCACTGAAACCATGCTGATTTGGAGGACAACATTCACTGATGGCAGAGTGAAAAAAGAACAACTGTGGGGGTCCACAAACAGTGTTAAGCCTCTTGGAAGAGCTGGGCTGGGAGTATTACCAGAGGCCAGAAAATCTTGATTGTGCAGGAAAGTGAATTCAGGTAAAAAACATGAAGCTGGAAGTCAGTGGTGACTTCTGAGTAGCTCTTTCCTTCTAAAATAAATGGATCTGTTTGGTTCTATTTAAAAAACAAACAAACCACCACAACAAAAAAACAGCAAAAAAAAAAAAAAGCAAAACAAAAAAAACCCAAACCCAACCAAGACAAAAACCTTCCCCAGCACAGGTACACAAAGAGAAACTCTTGCAATGTGACAATTTGGCTAGCTGTTTGTTGTTTTGATTTGGTTTTGGTTTTGGTTTTTTGGTCTGTTTGTTTTAATTTAGCTTTTCATTATTTTTGCTTAAATAAAAATTAAATTCTCATTGTGAATTCCAGATTTCCAGTAATGTTTTGCATTCCTTCCTTTTAGCTTTCTCAAGTCATATCAAAGGACGCCATACATGTAACACAGGGAAAATCAGGCCTGAAGGGGCTTTGGAGGAACAGGTTTGGGCTCCACCATCTTTTGTTTCTTTAAACTCTCTGCTTTACAAATCCTGAAGACAGGATTACTTGGCACTCTGCAGCTCTTTCCTACTGCATTGCTAAAATGAAATGTTTCAGTATTCTTGAAATGAAACATTCTGATATTATCAAAATGCAAGGAGAAGATCGAAATGATTCATTTGGACTTACTCCCATAAAAAATGGCACTGAAATCAGCACATTTTCACAAGTTTTGATTTGGGCAAAGCTGCATATACATTTTTTCGCCTTGGAAAATGATTTCATTAAAAACAAATGACCAGCTCTAATTACAACTCACTGAGCTTTTGCTCCAGAAGTCAAAGCTATTAGAACAGCACTTTGTATGTACTGGGAAACAGATTCTGTCTTACAGGTTGCTATGAAAAACATCTGACTCCCCCTCAGAAGGGCTGGTATTTGATGTCCCCGGGACTGCAAGCCAAATTTGTGTCTCGCCTTTAAGTGGTGTCCACAATTGATAAGAAAAAATTCAAGAATCTAATAAACAATTCAAAGGCAAAAGGTGAAGGGCATATCCCAACTCTTTGAAGAAAATTACCATTGACTTTTGAGTTTAGTTCTGGAAATGGAAAGCAGGAGCTACAAAGCTGTGTCTGCATGGCACTGGAGCCTGAGCAGAGATCTGAGACAGGACCAATTGAGCCATCTTCCGAACCAGAGTCAATACGGCCACGCCAGAGCAGCCCTCTGTCCAAACTGATTAGGCTGTTGAAAAGCTGGATTTTGTGACTTTGTCCATGCTATTAAATTGAATGTGCCTTAGCCCACAGTGTGACACTGAGGCCAGCTGGCACGCAACAGCTCACGTCAGTATTGAATCCTCCATCCCCCTGCTGTGGGTGGCTGCATCCTGACTGCCCCTTGGGAGGGACCCTGGCCCAAAACTAACATCCAAAAAGAGTTCAGATGTGGTTTGTGGAAGTGCCTGCTTGCCTGAGATGAAAATACACTGGCAATTTATCAGTCCAATTTATCCAAAAATCTGCAGTGCCCAACACTGTTTAATTTAGTAATACAAATATGGCAAATTAATCTGCCTGTTTGACTGACAGAAGCACTTGTACCTTTTAATGAGTGAATATCCCAGCCTTTCCAGGGTTGTGAGACACAAGGCCTTATCGCTGTGCCCATGGCCTGAGGGAGACCTGCCTGGTGTCCATCTGAGCCCTCACCCTCTTACAGGGCTCCAACACCAGACCTTGCTCATGACCACCCAGGGGCAGATGCTGACACACATCTCTCACCCCAGGCTGTGAGTGGTTTATATTTCTTTTAAAATAGCTTTTCACAATGTCACAGGCTGGTTATTTTGTGATTGGCCCTTCAGAGAACTTCCTTTCCCTGGCAAGCTTTGGTGGTGTTCTTGGTTGACCAGGACCGTGAGTCATAGTCATAGAATCTTGGAGACCAACCATTAACTGCCATATTCACAACTAAACCATGTCCCTAAGCACCACAAACATACATATCTTGAACATTTCCATGAATGGTGGTTTCACCACTTTCCTAGGCAATCTGTTCCAACATTTGAAAACCCCTTCCATTTAGAAATTTTTCCTAGTATCCAATTTAAACCTCCCCGAGAACAACTTGACGCCATTTCCTCTTCTTCCATGTTACCTGGGAGAAAAGACCAACCCCGCATCTGTCTACAGGCTCATTTCAGGAAATTGTAGAGACCAAATGATGAATCCAAATCTAGAAAAGGATTCTCAAGGGAAACAGGATCCACTTTTACCTTCCCTTCATGGTGCTGCCTCTTCCTGTCAGGGCCAACTAAAGCTCCCTAAGTTTTGGGGCAATCTCTGTCTGTGACTCAGGGACAGGGAGGATGTTAGGCTTAACTGGTCTCTGCTTGGCTCATGCTGTCTCGCTCCTTCCCTTCATCCTTCCCAGTGCAGCAGGTGCAGCCAGGGAGAGCAGGCAGCAGTCACCTCACAGGCTCCAGGGATGCACACTTGTAAATCAGTAATATTGTGTCACCAAACAGAGCTTTGAATAACGCCCTAATTGTAGCATTTCTATGGAAGAACCACTAAATGAGTAGCTGGGATGGCAAATGAAGAGGAGGTGATGAACATCAGGAAGTGACTCTGGAGAGGTGGGATGAAGAGCATGGTTAGGTGGGTGAAAGGGAAAGAGCTGGGAAAGCAGTTGATAAAAAGAACCTTTGCATGACACTAAGGAAAATTCTGTGAGAAATTAAAGCCCGCACAAGAATAAAGATGAGTAAAGAGCTCCAGACACACAGCAATGCTTCATTTGGGTGTCTGGAGTCTTTGACAGAAGATGTGATTCATCAGCTCACACCTTTTTTTAAATATGCATGCGCATTTCAACAAATGTGAAATTTCCAGGAAAAGCAAGAGCCCAGCACACCCACGCAGCCCTGAACAGCCTGGCTTGGGCATGCTGACGCTGTGCCGGGGACGCTGGCCAAGTGCGGCACACCTACCGTGCCATCTTCTGTCCTCCTCCCAAGGGGTGGGCAAGAGGGAACATTCCCCTCTTCTTCCCCTCCCTTCCACTCCTTCACTTGGGAAAAGTCTGGGTTCTCTCTTCTGTGGGTTGGGTGATTCATCTCTTGCACATATATGGGGGAAAAGAATAAAAATATATATATCTATCTCCGGCCAGACAGCTAAGATCTGAGACTTGGTGGGTTAGATCAGCATGCCTGGGCATATAGAAAGCCTTTGAATAACTACCCAGGGGGTGCTGAGAGTCTGACACATGCTGTAAAGTTGTCCTCTGCTATCCACAGTTTGTTTTTACAAAAAAAAACAAAAAAAAAAAAAACACAGAAAATGTTTCAGAGCTCATAACCACAGGGGAAGAAACAGTCACACAAAAATCTGATACGAAAAACATATGGGATCAGATGTAGTAACACGTGCCTGAATCTTCAACAATCTCATACGTCAGCTTCAGCAGGTGAAAACTGGGCACATCCATGATGACAGTCAGCTCAAAAAGCCAGTAACGTCAGAAACATAAGTGTTAAATTTTTTAAGAATATTTGACCAACATTCATATGACCCCTGAACCCTCTCCTCCCTGTCCCACCACTTCAAGTGGCACGATCCCTTAGAAAAAGCCAACTTTTCCACCTTTGTCCCTCATAATTCAGACACAGGACCAGTAGTTTAAATAAAATAAAACAAACAAACTTTCTTATACCTAAATAGATAAGTACATATAGTTAAATTTGCAGCCACTTTTATACGGCCTTATTCATGCTTTTATCAATAATTCAATAAAAACTGCTATCAACAATAACTGAAGCTGCTCCAGACTTTTCATCTTCTTGAATCTCATGCTGCAAAATTTAGGGATCTTTGACTCAGAATTTATGTCTGACTTGCCACTGAGTACCATCACCTCTGTTGGTGAGAACAGCCTGAATTATCGCTCTGGCTCTGAACTGGACTAGATGACCTCATAGGTCTTTTCCATCCATGCTTCCTGAAACTCTATTAAAGGCCGCTGTCAAAACCCCACCTCCGTGTACACTGCCAGGAGGGGAGGAGGCATTTCGGTTTGCAGTCAAGGCACAAAACCGGGATATGTAAAATTAAACTTCTATCCTTCCTCCTATCCCAGCTGATATGGGTATGGATATAGATCAGCAAGAGAAAAAGTAATATTCTTCAAAATGCTTAAAGTAACTTGGTGACTTAGACCCATTTTCCAAAGAAAATGAGATATTGAGAAAAGTCAGAGATTTTTTTTCTTTCTATTGCCAACCTGGTTCACACCAAGAGATTGATAGCTGGGTTATTATGTGGACAAATACTTTCTTTCAATAAGAAAAAGAAATAAATTAGAAGAGATAATTGGTTTAAGCATCTGTGTCGTAAACTCAATATATTCACTATGTACAAATTATGTTGAGTGTGTCTGAGAGTTTGAAAGCCATGGACACGAGTAAGCCCACCCTAATTGCCTCCTCCCCTAAAGGGGCATGAAGTCAATACTGCCTTTTAACAAATCTGAGAGGATTAAATATCCTAAATACATACCTACAGTAGATACCGTACAGGGTAATATTGTCAGTGTAATACAGTATAACATAGGCAGTTATTTTTTCATGGAATCACAGAATCATAGAAGGGTTTGTGTTGGAAGGGAGCTTAGAGAACATCCAGTTCCAAGCCCCCTGCCATGGCCAGGGGCACCTTCTACTGCTGAATCCCAGGGAACCTTCCACATTTTTTTTTGTGCAAAATTCGTTTGCTGCAACTAATAGGCTTCATGCTCCTCAGCCTGAATTTCTCTCTCATACCTTTATGAATAAATTTGGAGAAAGGTCTCATACAGCTTTCTCTACAGGGATCATTGGCCAAATCAACTGGGATATCTGGCTCTCAGAGTGAGCCAATCTGTGGACAAAGCCGACCTATGTCAGACACCAAAGCTGGACATCACTTACTGCAGAAGTTGAGGGCAATTCTGTGACTCTACCTGTTTCATGTCAGTGTTTCGTAGGTTTAAATTATGGGACTGTGTAGGTCCTCAAATCCACTACAGTGGGATGCTGAAGTTTCTCATAATGAAACCAGTGGATGAGTTATAAAAAAGGAAATTTGGGGGAAAAAAGAAAATATTTTCTCCTTTCTCTCTGTGTTTCAAGGGCTTACACAGAGTTCAAATGCCTCCAGATTATAGCATAGGCCAGGTGGGAGTTGGGATTTTCATCTTGGAATGCCCATGGAATGTGACTGTCATTTAGATGTTTTGCTTACAACCCACATAGATATATACAGCACACCACACAGTAGATACCTAAATATCTCAATACACTGACACACTGTAGATATCTAAATTCAGGAACAGGCACAGACACCCAAACCCTCACTCAGGATGAATCCCATCCTTAGGAAGCTCCAAAGACAGATTGCCGTGGAGGAAGGAAGTAACGAATAGTGAACTTTGCCTTCATGGCACTTAAATTTTCCTCAAATATACTTCCTGGGCTTTTTAGAATCAGAACCTACATTACATTGAAAAACTGGGCAGGTATTCTCTCATGCCTTGTAGATATGTGATGGTTTATATCTAGAAATCTCCAACAAGGCAGCAGCATATGTGCACCCATATTTCTGGGGATTATACCAGTCAAAGCTATACAAGAGTTAAACATTGCTGTGTATTATTTTTAGTTGCCTTGAGAAATGTACAGGAGAAAGTACTAAAATATAGGACAATGTGTTGCAAAAATAAACACTTAAAAAAGAACTAAATGAAACTGAAAAACAACCCCATGCATATGATTACCATTTCAAACAGGGAAAGACTGACCCATTGGATACTCCTGAGAATGCTCCCCCATGGAAAGGTATTCATATTCATATATATCAGCATTTGTAAGATCCAGCACAACATTGGGGTCATTTTGTTTAAAATATACTGTGAACTCAGCAGGATACATCTACTTTATATTAGTCTTGTGGAAATACTGTAAAGGGCTTCGGGGGGCTTTTTGTTTTTTTTCTGTTTTTACTCAGAGGATAATTGGGATAAAACTGAACTTGTGTAGAAAAGAAAGCAATTCATGGTACAAATACCTTAGTACCCTAAGATGCCAAAAAGAAAACAGAAGTCTGAAAATTAATTAGATACTTTTAAGAAAATATTTACTAGAGTACCACACGATGTCAATATTTCATTTATCATTTTATTGCAGTATGGTGTTTTTGTTTCTATTCTGGCAACATGAAAATTTATATTTGGATACTTAATACAATCACAGCTCAGGTACCAGATCAACTGATTGCTTTTTGGGATTGAGTCAAGTCTGTTCACCTTGCACTGTCATTAAAGAACATGCAAACCCAGGAACTGGTTTAAACTGATCTGATTTGTGGCATCTTTCCTGCAATTTGTCATTCCCCTTGCACAGATGCAAATGACAAAGGAAGGGAGAATCAGGCCCTCTGTGCTGACAAAGGGCTCTTATCTTCACAATGTTTTGCTAGCTGATCATACTGTTTCCTTGTCCTTTCATTTAAGGGTCATCAAGATAAAAGTGTTTGTTTGAATTCTTTTTTTCTCTTTCTTGCTCCCAAGCCCTGTTATACATAATGTTCCTACTAAGGTCGTACTGTGGTTGCCTAAATATGCTTTTGCATGTCTTCGTGGGCTGCTCTGCTTTTACGGTTTTGCTTAATTACATAAAGAAATAATGTTAGGTCTTCACATAAGAAATACAGTGAGTATAACAGGGAGCTTAAACACCATTCTCTCTTAACTTCCCCTTCACAATCTTTCAAACCAACATAACTTAGGGCGATGCCCCCCTCTTCTATGCGCTGTCCTCAGGTCTCCAGCCCCAGCTCTGAAGAGGTCTTACAGCCTCAGCATCAGCATCTCGTACAATCTCAGATCAGGAGCTGCTACAGTCACCTGTTTACTTTCTTTCTCTACTTAAATAAAACAAGAGGGGGAAAATGTTCGAACGAGATAGCTCCTGCTTATGTGAGCGATTCACGGGGAATAAAAATAAAAATCTATTTACCTTCAACCACTTGCAATGAATTATGAATACTGAGGTGTCACCAATTTGCATACAGCACGTACACGCAGCTCATTCTTGCTTAATCCTTTTGCTTGAGCTTTTTATTATTTCTTATTATTATGAATTCTAGCACAGAAGGCAATTTCAGCACTTGAACTATTTAGAGAGGAGACTGATTATGTTATTATGGAGAAAACTGTTTTTTATCAATTGATTTGGCAAATTCAGGCTCAGACACTCTCCAGTTCCCTGGTCTCCCATCTTGATTACTGTGACATCCTCCTCAACTTACTTTGATTCATATTTCTGTGGTATCAGCCATTCAAAGCAAAGCAGCGAAGCACAGAAATGAGCAACCATTAGTTTACCGGCAACATTTCAATTTCTGATCTTTGCTTCTTTTATTCTTTGTCTACCACAACTTTTCCAATGGCTCAGTTCCATTAAAATTGCTTCTGTTTTAACACAGGACAACATGGATGCTGAGAAAAAGCTGGGTTCAACGGAATGAAAATGAAATGGAATGAAAATGAAATGGAATGAAAATGATTCTCCTTCTGAGGGCAGAGATTATTACAATAGTGCCTCAAGCCAAGAAGGTTGGCAAAAGGGTATTACTGAGGTCCCAGGGCTTCTTTGTAGAGAAATTGAAGGTTGCATCTTTGAATGTTTAGAGAGGAGTAGGCTGGGAATGACCCCTCTGGTTGATCACCCCTGGTTCACTGGATTCATGACCTGAGCCTTGGCTGGATGCTGCTGTCTTTGACTGCAGCGATGGCATACACACGTAGCACAAGAATATAGAAGAGAGAAGAGTTTAAAAATAAACCCCAAAAGCAACAAGAACAACAAAACTGCCCAAAGCACAGTATATGAAAAAATGAGGGAAAAAATGGGAGTAGAAGAAATACAGATGGAGAGTGGCCTGGGAGGTAGAGGGGAACAGCAAAAGGCAGGGATAGTGGGAGTTGTCACTAGAATGAGGCCAAGAGGAGAGATAAGGATGAGAAAAGAGCCTGCAACACGTCGATCTATAAGCAGAGGAATCATGTGGAAGGGCCATGAAAAGGTACCCATTGATCTACAGGGAGAGCCATTCACATCAGTAAAGTGAAGTAGAGGATGATGAAGTAGATGAAGAGAGCAAGATAGATCGAGAAAATTGGGACCAGAAAAATCACTTTTTGGTTTAGCTCAGGCCAGGAGGTCACTAATGGCTTTGGCCAGGTGGCTTTCAGCAGAGGGGAGGAGTTGTGAGCCAGCAGAGAGGGGATCAAAGGGGAAAGCAGGAGGAACAGAACTTAAGGCAAAATGAGGCATGCTCCGGCATTTTGGAGAACAGGGAGGGAGGGGTGGGAA
Source organism: Dasyornis broadbenti (assembly GCA_013397935.1). NCBI lineage: Eukaryota > Metazoa > Chordata > Aves > Passeriformes > Dasyornithidae > Dasyornis > Dasyornis broadbenti. Next base: position 320,363 of record VZRN01001864.1, on the reverse strand, counting down.
GGCGACAGAGGTGGCTTAAGAGGTAAATGGAAGGTGCAGGGCATCAAGGCTGCACTGAGTGGTGCTAGTACAGAGCCATCGTGAGGCATTACTACCTCAGAAGAGCCTTCTGTTCCTTTGTTTCTTTTAACATCCCCAAGACGTCGTCTCACAGGAAAGGAAAAAAAAAAGTCAAACAAACAGAAAAAAGAGAAATTATGACTGGCAAAGCTGGAAAATTAATGGCATCAAGCAGAGCAAAGCACTGTCACGGCCCAGAGCTCCATCCTGTAATAAGTGAGTGGCCCAGATGTCAAAAGGGTTAGGGCATTCCCTGCTGACACAGACAGGCTCCTGAGAGGGAAAAACATTTTGTCCTCATTTACAGCATGCTGGAATGGGAGAGGGGAAGAAGAAAACGAGGTGGAAGATAACTGAGAAGTAAATTGATTTACATTTAAATGTTATGTTTTTATTACTATTTTTCCCACTCCATGTGCAATCTCATCCTTTAAACTAGACAAACCAGGGTAAACTATTTTTTATACTGTGAAAAAAAAGAATGATTGACATTCTGAGGTAATACTTTTTAAATTCCTCCAATTAAACAAAGCGAATTTAATTTTAAGTTTAATTAAAAGGAAATTTAATTAGAAAGAAGATTAAATTTTAATTAAATTTCTCCAAAATCCTTATCCTTGCCTTTACTGCTAATATTTCTCTCGGAACCAAATCCCTTTTTAATATTCTTAAATTCTATTCTAGTAAACTTCCCCTTTATATTAAAATTATATCTGCCTGGATGTACTCGCTACCGGGGAAAAAAAAAAAAAATCATTGCCCCTTTTAAAATACTTGAAGAGTACACCTGAGACACAGAGTAACTCAAGAGCGACCAGTGGAACATTTGGATATGCTCTGAGTGCGACATCACTAAATTAACCCACCTGCTGCTGAATACTCTGCAGGCAGGGAAGCATCTGTGTGTCACCAGACACTCCTTTCCTGCATGTAGCTCTCTGCTGCTCAGCACACCCGTGATGTCTGTACCGCTCAGCATTTCCTGTGCTCTGCTAGTGCATCCAGTTTTCTTCTCTTCTGCAGAGAGTGTTTCTGGGTGGGTTTTATAGTTGTTTGTTTGCTTTGTTATGTTTTATTTGGGTTTTTTTCATAGACTTGTTTGGGTTGGAAGAGAGCTTAATGATCATCCAGTCCCAACACTCCCTGCCGTGGGCAGGGACATTTTTCACTAGACCAGGTTGCTTCAAACCCCATCCAACCTGGCCTTGAACACTTCCAGGGATGGGGCAGCCACAGGTTCTCTGGGCAGGGCCTCATCACCCTCACAGGGCAAGAATTTCTTCCCAATATCTAATCTAAACCTGCCCTCTTTCAGTTTGAAGCTGTTCCACTTGTGTCCTATCACTGAGGACCCTTGGCAAAACTCCCTCTCCAACTCTCTTGGAGCCCCCTTAAGGCACTGGAAGGGGCTCTAAGGTCTCCCTGGAGTCTTCTCCAGGCTGAGCAGCCCAGGCTCTCTCATCTGCTCACTTTTCCATCTTCTCTAGGCTGCTGGAGAGGTTTGCCTCATCCACAGCACCCACAATGGAATGAGTCAAACCTGTCTTTTGCATACCCTGGATTCCTGTGACATCAACTCCAGTCTCCACAGCAGACAGAACTGTCTGGTGCCTTAATGCTTCTGTGAAGGCTTGCGGAGCTCTGCTTGATGGGTACTGCAGCAGGAGGCAGCTGGAGCCCCAATGCACCCACTTTGCCACCAGATTGTCCTCCTGAATCTCCTACGATGCACCTCCTGCACACAACCCACTTCTGTGCAACAGCAGGGACTGGACACGCCCCAGCAGACACAGACTGGAGGCGGCCATAGCAGCGCAATGCTTGCTTTGAGCCACACTCAATTTCAATTTTGTTCTTTTTCCAGCAAAGGCAGCCGCATCCCATTGCAACAACCAGGTGAAAGGTGAGCTGGATGTGGTGGGAAGTGGACAGGCAGGATGGCACTTTGTGTGACTTTCCAGAGCATCCCTGTCAATCAACACCTGATACCAAAGTGAGGTAAGCTGTCACAGCCGCTGTCCACCTTCGTGACCCCACACCCCAGCACAGCCTGGTGGGTCCAGCACAGGGTCACAGCATGGCACAGCTGCAGGGAAACTGCGTCAGCCAGAGGTGTGTGCTGGGGCCAAGGGGTGGGAGAATGTGGAGGATGCCAGCCAGCACCGGCCCCTGAGCTGTGGTCAGGGTTTCTGTGCCCAGGACCTTCCACACTCATTATGAGTATGTGACCCATTGTCCCTGAGAACAACCCACGTTTATTTTAACACGTTGTCATGGTGACCACTAGCCTTGCCAATGGATACTGACTTGCAAAGCATCGTTATTTGTGTAGTTACTCTTAGAGGTAAAATCTCATCTGCTGGACTCATATGCTATCTGCCTGCCCCAGCATCCCTTCTTTAATAGGAGTCAGGACCAGACACTTCAGAAATTCTGTAACAGGCCATTTACAAAATCATGACCATAGATGAGGTTTGTCCACACATCTGTCAACTAGAAAAATCACACGCCCACTCTAAAAAAAATAATGCAAATGCCCCTGTCCATGAAACTCAATTTTTCTTTTCTTTTTTTAAGACAACAACCTGCATGGGATGCCAAGTGGTGTTATAGAGTATTTACCAAACTTTTTGCAGGATTCATAGAGCTCCATTTACTTTTCAAGGGAATCCAAATAAAATACAACTCCTCCACTGAAATTTAAGCAGTTTTACATCACAGTGGTATCCAAATAAAATGCAACTTCCCTGCTGATATTAAAGAGGACATCCCAGGAGATGTCTTGTGTGCAAGCCAGTCCCAACTGCCTCACCTGCAGCAGACCCATCATAGTCCCACACACCACACTTTGCATCTTTAGAAATCCTCTAACAACTACCTGCCTACTTTGGCCACTTCTCTTCTACTTGTTGACATTTTTGAGGTCAGACAGCTCATTCCTGAACAGCAGTCTTGGGTTTTTTGGGGGTATTTTTTTATTATTAAATAATCTTTCTATGTTCCCTTACCCTAAAGTCATCTATTTTGTCTCTGAGGGCATTGTGCTCACCTTCTGATCTTCATGCTCTCCATGTCTCTCTCCCACACACTGAAAAAGTCAGCAGGAGCTGACCTTTCTCCTCACCAGCTGTCAGACCTGGCTGGGGTTCCTGAACAACGGAATTGTTGCCTTGTGGGGCTTTTCCTTTTGTCTTCCCCATCTATCTGAAAAATAAAAATGGACGAAATGACAAAAACTCATACACTACCAGTCTGTGCTGCAGGCAGTTACACAGTTACAGAGACTGGAAAACACATGGAGCAAGGATTGATTAAAATATGCTGGGCCAATGGCATTATACATCTTATTTCTTTCACAGATGTAGTCCTAAAAGTATTCTAGGACAGGCTTGAGAACATGGTGATAATCTTTTTATTTATAGTGATTAAATTGTTAACATGATGAAAATTTATATTCTACTTTCTGTGCCACTGCTCATTTCCAAAATCTGTCTTTTGGGTGGAAGATATTTTTATTACAAGCTTCACTTACAGTAGGATCAACACAGATGAGGTCTAATAGGCAATGCTAAGATATAAATAGGAATAGAAAAGGCAAAGAAAATAACATTATCACATTTTTGAAGTGAGAAACTGAGGTACAGAGAAATCAGCTGTGGATACCAACTAACAGAAAGTGCTCTCTCCAGTTAATTTAGAGTTCCACAAAATTCACCTGGAACATCCGCTGCAAAACAGTGAATTTAAAATTGATTTCCAGAGTCCTAGAGTGCTATCCCAAGAAAAAGTAATCCATTTTTTTTAAAAGTAAAAAGAAATTAAAAGGTAAGATAGAACATTTGTATTGCTAATGGAAATACTTGTATAAATACGGTACCATATAGATGACGAAATATGATGCTGTCTAGATGTGTTGGATAAAATCATTACACTACGATTCAAAAATGCAGCAGAAGAAGATAGCAGATGCTTATGCTTATCACCCTCTTAGATGTTCTTTCTGAGGACTTGATCTGGGCAATGTTTTTAGCCAGTGAGTGCTGTGACACAGAGCTGGGCCCGCTTCACACGTTGATGCTGTGTTATGGTAAGCTATGTCTAAAGATGGCTTGCTGTTTGAGAAGGTAAGGCTTTGAAATAAATCACAACAACACACATGAAACTGAAAATAGAAGCCCAAGAGCAGAGTACAGCCTCCAATTAGTGGATTTGGACTTTTCCAGGTGATAAACCCAACCTGTAGATCAGAATTTGTCTGCAGAAGAGAAGGGACAGAGACAGTGCTAGACTGCATGAAGCCAGTGGTCAGTCCGATTCAGTATGCCACCTGGTAGGGACCAAGGAGGCATCAGAAGAAGGTTCAAGACATTTCTCTCTTTCCTGCTTTCCCACAGAAGGTTAAGGTCTTCTCAATCCTGGATGTATAAAGATTTATTTCCTTTCTCTTGCTCCTGTGGAAAGAAAACTGTTCTTTACCGTTTAGAGTATTCTGCAGACTATCTGGTGAGTAAGGAGCTTTCATCACATAGACACAAAAATAGAGAGAGTTTTATGGGGTGTGTTTCATTCCCGTTGGGTGCCCACCAGCCATGACTACTGCCCTTTGGGCCACACAATCAACCTCCTCACTCATGAAGATAAATGTCGTATCAGCCCTGCAGTAAGCCATCATCTATTCTTGAGAAACAAAGAGAGTATATAGCATGACCTTCCTTGAAATATTGGATCTATTTACACGGGTTTGCGTGGACCACATTACTTATGAGTCACCAAGGGGAAACTGAGCTCCTTGTAGATAAAGCGATCAGTGCAAACCACTGTAAATAAATCTGAAATTTCTATGAAGGTCGCACTGTGTCTGATTTATTCTTCAGCACCCTATGAAATAATGTTGACCAGGTAAGTGGTTTTCAATTTTTTTTTTATTCACATAAGAAAGGGGGGGGGGGGGAAAACAAAAACCTTTTTTGCAGGATAAGGAACTGCTCTATTTTAAAGTGCATCTGGTTAGAGAGATGACACATGCCCAGGAAGTTAAGTTATAGTCTGGCATAAGGCTAAATGTTCCCGGACCTGATTCTGCCACCCTAACTAACCAGGATGACTTGAATGGGCATACAGGGCAGAATCAAACCCAGCAGCAGCCACAGATGATCCTTAGACAGTTTGAAGCTCCATTTTCCTGATTAATCTATACCTTTGTTTTCATTGTTAACCCCAGCATAGGTCAAGCCTGAGTGAAATTGTTGTACCACTAAAGTAGGAGATATCATAAGCACAGACTTTTGGTCTTGCAAGGCAAGAAATGCTCCAGTGGCCATATTATAGGAGTGGAAGTCAGGAATGTTGCTTCTGTCACTAATCTGTTTTGTCACTGGTTTCACTTCTCGTTCCAGCTTTCATCTGACCTGTCTGTTAAAGCAAGAGAGACCCTGACTGATTAGTTGATGCAATTAGGAGCAATAATATAAAGTCTCCATTTTAGGTTCAGGGGAGTCTCTGGGCTGAAAGCATCCACTTGCTTCAGTTTGCAAAATCAGACAAGAAATCTATGAGCAGATTCCCTAAGAATATTGATAGGTTTTCAACTTGCTGTCCATAATGTCACTGGAAGGTAAGAATGGTATCCAGTAAGTGAACTTGATCACCTTGTATGTCCTTCTGAGCCCCAAAATGTACATTTTAGTGTTCTAAAGAGGGTGAAATAAAACTGTTTTAGAGCACATAAGGTTTGCACAGGAAGAAAAATATTTTGAGAATTACAGCAAGGTTGAACTTGCCTGGATTTTAACTCATTCTCACAGAAGTTTTACTTAACATAGTACAAAGTCAAGTTTCAGGAAGGCTGAGAGGGTCTTCAGAGGCACTAAGCACCCTCAGTGATCACAGTAGATGAACTTAAAATCTGTCAAGGAGAATGATGTTCTCTGGAAAAAGAGAAAAGTTAGAGTGACTTCATGACTGTTCTGCAATTTCAGCGAAACATGCCTTCTTCAAAATTTCCTGGAAAATACGCCCAGCTCTCAAACTTCAGCCCAGTTTTTAAAGTTCTAAATAAAATGGCCTGAGTTAGAAGCTGATCTGAAGAACAGTCTTTGAGGGAGTCTAACTACAATAAGGTTTTTCTAAACCAGACTGAGATTTTAAAAATAAATTAGTTAATTTAAACCTGACTGGGACCAGTCTTTTGCCAGCCTCAGCAGTTCTGCCACACCTCAGGACCTTTTATCAAATCTATGCCTCAGCAAATTTAAATGCTAGTTTAACTGCTAGTTGTTAGTTAAATGACAGTTAATTACATCCTTGTAGCTCAGATTAATCGCTTTAGCATATGAGTACCTTACACATTGGACAGGATGTATGTGAAATGTCTGCAGAAAAGCTGAGTCAGAGCAGCAGTTTTCCCTTCACTGTGAAACCACCTTTCTGCCCCACCAAGGGCAAACCTGAGCACCCATCAGCTCTCCAGTGCCATCCTCAGGCGCAGGAGGTGCCTCAGCTGGGCTGGTCACTGCCTTATCAGGGAAGGGACTGAGAACAGCCTAATGGCACGCAAGAAGGCAAAGGCACTGGAACAGGATCCCTAAGAAGGTGGTGGATGCCACATCCCTGGAAACACTCAGGATCAGGCTGGATGGGGCTCTGAGCAACCTGGTCAGAGGTTGAAGGTGTCCCTGATCATTGCAGAGGTGTTGGACTGGATGGCCTTTAAATGTTCTTTCTAACTCAAACTGTTCTATGATTCTAGAGGATTGGAGCCTAAAAACTTGTTAAAATAGAATGATCACTTCAAACAGGTAGGGGTATTTTGCAGCTATTATTAACACTGTTATGATAGTGTCAGTTCTTTTCACAAGTACCAAACAGGAAGAAACCCCAAGTCATCCTAGTCCTTGTGCAAGCTCCAATCCACATCCTAGAAAACTGCCATTTAAAGTTTACAGTTGAATTACATCAAGTGATTGCTATTTAATTTGAGTGTAATGGCTTTAGAGTAATTGCACTGCAAAACCATCTATGCAAAATATTAATTCATATTTTTATTTATTTCATTTGGCAGTTCGTTTTGCTGCTTTCTCTTCACCCGGATTTATCAGTAGTCTGGCGACCCTTAAAGACCATGTGAGAAGTGGTACAGCCTTGGCAAGGGCTAAATCCGAGCAGAAGACTCTCTGAAACTCACTGTAAAGCTCTACCATTCTGTTGCTCCACAGACCCTGCTTCACCATCTGCCTTGCGAATTAGATTTTTTTGTTGCTGTATTTCACAGGTTTAAAAATATGGTTATTATGATCCATAAACCAGCTTTCACAGAGATTATTAATTAAGTCCAAAATATTGTACTGACGTGCTTTGTGAAATATATCTCTAACGTCAGAGCACTGCTGCTGTTATGACCCATCTGCATAACACTATCTCAGAGTGCTTAAAGGCCCCAAGTTTTGTGTTTGCTGCAGGGGATGGGGGGAGTTTTGTTTTGTTATCCCTCGTAGCAGTTCAAGAAGTAAAACCTGGAGTCTTAAAGTCAGGTGGGTGAGATAAATTGAAACGGATCTTATTGCTCCCAAACACTCTCCTGGAAACAATGGCATCTTGACATTTTATCAGTCACTCATGCGGTCATTCTCAGCGGTATCAGGCAGAGCTTGAAGGATAGAGCCGTAAAGAAAGGATTGTCAGCCATAAACATTCCTCAAAACCATGAAAGCCACAAATGAAAGCTTAAGTAATGGAGGACGGAATACCCTTGATATTTCAACAATTACCTGCAACAACAGGCTTTGTTCAGAGCCCTGGCCATTTTTTCAAAAGCCTTTAGTTGTCATGGCCAGAATAAGATAGGGGGGGAAA